>JALLOS010000051.1:0-19814 GCA_036939435.1 Stephanodiscus minutulus
CAGTCCAAACCAATCACTCATGATTCGTCACTTAGTGACGACTTTTAAAATGTTGTCACTTAGTGATGACTTTTAAAATGTCGTCACTTAGTGACAACATTTAAAAAGTCGTCACTAAGTGACGAGATATTTTTTCTGGTATCAATCCTAACGATTCCTATGTAAGGAGTGACGACTTTTTGAATGTCGTCACTAAGTGACGACATTTAAAAAGTTGTCACTAAGTGACGACATTTAACGTTGTCGTAACCGTAACTAAGTGACGACATTTAAAATGTCGTCATCAGCTGACGTGTCAAAAGGATTAAAAAGCTGCCTATCTGTTGAAATCCCTCAAGTCCATTATCTCGAGGTTTGGGTACACTTTTTTATCTTGTCACGTATAGTACACGTGTAGCCATGTGACGGTATGAGGCATATACCGCCGACGATCTACGAGTTCCTATGTTGCTCTCCATCTGAGTCTGAGGAGTCCAAGGAGCACTATAAACACATTTGTTGTCTTTAAAATGAGTGATCGGATCACACCATGACAAAGGTGGTGGATTGCTCGTAGTAGGAGGTAGTAATTATCATGTTAAGACAAATAAACAATGCTAATGTGTTACTTAATGCAATATCTAACGTAGACGCTATTTTTTCTTAGTAAATACCTCCATGATAAGAGAGGGGCGGGGGGTCAAAGCAAGGGGTCTTCATCGTGCTGTCCTTTGTCATGCCGCCCCATGCCGCCCATTGCTGTGCCGCCCCTTGTTGTGCCGCCCTTCACCGTGCCGCCCCTCATTGTTGACACAATCCACCTCCCCATGCCGCCCTCTATGGCACTGTCGTGCAGGCCCTTCTGCCCCTCGTTGACGCGACCCTCCTTCTCGTGCCGTCCGCTGTGCCTTCCCGTGCTATCTTCATCACCCCGTGCCGCCCCATGCTATCGCTGTGCCGCCAGTCACCGTTGTTATGCCAACTGTCGCCCTACTGCTCCTTGTCATTGTCTTGCCGACCGTCGCCGTCCTCTTGCTGTGTCGTCGTGCTGCCTGTCGCCGTCGTCGTGCGACCAGTCACCGTTTGTGCCGCCTGTTGCCTGTCGCCTGTCGCCTGTCGCCTGTCGCCCCGCTGCCCCTTGCTGTTGTCGTTCCGTCCGTCATTGTGCCGCCCGTTGCCGTTGTTGTGCCGCCCGTCGCCGTCGTTGTGCCGACTGTCACCCTGCTGCCCGTTGCCGTCGTCGTGCCGCCCGTCGCCATCGTTGTGCCGCCCGTTGTCGTCGTGCCGCCTATCACCTTTGTGTTCCTTGGCAGCCAATCGAAGGAATTAGACCAAACCAAGGCACAGTGGCGTCGCCCATGATGTATATATGGAGTGAGTGCCCTTGGATATGCAAAACGGGGGCCAACGGTGTGAATACAATGACATCAATGACCATGATGTCGTCATGTCGGAAATATCATGGTTGTCCGCGGTTGTGGATGGAAGTACCTTACCCTACGGTAGCTCAATATTAAATTCTATGTGAAACCCTTTCTCATTGCTAAAACACACCTCACAAACACCCCCCAGCAGCCATTCGTGACATTGACAAGGTCAAAAACATCGAATAATACATCGGGGCGCAAACAAATTGACCCCCTAAACATCGGTTTGATTGGGGGGGCACTCGGCCGGGAGAACTAGACCCCATGGCAAACATGATGATATTGCCCTTTTTAAGTCAGCAGCAGTTATATTGGCAAAAAGGGCCATCGTCGGCTTGCTGAATTCAGCCACTTTTGCTGAATTCAGCTAGTGCGACTACTAAGGGACAGATTCAATAAGACCCGGTCAGTCTTCCTCACTATTTGGCGCCACGACTTCCGAGTCATCGGAGGAATTACTTAGAGTTCATCATCTGGTATGTTGTGGCCGAAAAAAGCAGGAAAATTCGTTAATCGACACAACGCCAACATAGAGAGAGGAGCGGCACTCGCCCGAGACCACACACTGTATCAAAATATCTCATTCTCGATAAATTATTCAAGAGGCCGAGAGAGGACGTGCAGGATAAGACTGGCAGAAAAAGCACATATCGGAAAACGATGATGTCGAACAACAACGACGGCAACGTCAACGGTGAAGACGACGATCACGACTGGGAAACCGACGCCGACGACGACGTCGACGACGGCGACTTCGGGGGGGCCGACGACGGACCCTCCCCCTCCCCCCCCGCCGTCGCCGCCGCCGCGCGCGCCGCAGCCCTCGCCCTGCTCGCCGTCGATCCGGACGATGAGCCCGACGTGGTCCGATCGCCGTCGAACATCATCGCCAACCGCTCGTCGTCCCCCCCCCCGTCGTCGTCCGGCGGGGGCGTCGTCGGTGGTGCCGCGGCCTCCTTCGCCGGGGGGGGGGGCGCCTTCTCCGTGGGGACGTCCCGCCGGTCCGCCGGTCCGGCCCCCGCGATGCGCCTGGGCGTTGCCGCGGAGGGGTGCGACGACGACGGCGACGGCGACGACGACGACTGGATGGCCGCCGGGAGGAGGCCCGGGGCGGGACCGACGACGGCGACGACGATGCGACGGAGGCGTCCCCCCCCATTGGCGCTCGTCCCCCGGACGCCGACGACGAGGGGGACCCCCGCCGTCGCCGGGGGGTCCCACCCCCTCCCGGCATACTGCCGCTTCGTGCCGGGGGGGGTCGCGTTCCTCCCCGCCAACGCCAAGTCCTCATCGGCCGACGCCGAGGAGGGGGAGGAGGGGGAGGGCGGCAACGCGTCGTGGGTCGTGCTGTCGCCGGCGCGCCCGCCCGGCAGCAATAAGAAGACTGCCGACAGATCCGACTCCTTCTCTGCCGGTCTCGCATCGTCCTCCGGTGGCGCGGGAGGTGGCGCGGGCCCCCCCGCCCTCTCCCCGCGGGGGTCGCGATCGGCCTCGCCGAGGAATCCGAAACCAGGAGGATCGGGAAAGGCGGCCCCGCCGCCGGGCGGGATCGACACCACCCCGTCGTCCCCGGGGACGACGTCGACGGCCGCAACCGCCGCCGCGGTGATCCGCCGCGCCCTCCTCGCCGACGCGTCGCTCCGCGAGCACGCCCTCCGGTATTACCGCGCCGACGTCGATGCGGCGATGACGGCGTCGTCCGCCGCCGACGACACCGCCCCCTGGGCGAGCCTCGGCCACCGCCTGCCGTCGCTGTCCGTCCTCGCGAACGCAGCGCTCGTCAACCCCCTCACGTCCGTGCCGGCGTCGTGCGCGGCCGAGTGGGCCGAGTCCATGATCATGGAGTACATGGACGGCCGGATCGAGGAGATCCTCGCCTCGGGGGGGGACGGCGACGACGGCGACGGCGACGGCGACGATGACATCGCGGACGCGGACGACGACGTCGACGCCGACTACGAGAGGATGAGCCTCAAGAGGATGAGGATCGAGTTCGAAACGCGGCTGCCGCGGGACGGCGACGACGAGGACGCCGTCGGCGGCGGGGGGGGCGATGCGAGCCGGGCGCTGCTCCGGCGCGCGGTGCTGTCGGCGTGGGCGCAGGAGGAGGCGACCACCGGTCGCACCCCCACCAACAACGGCAACGCCGCCGCTGCCTCGACCGCCAGGACCATCAGCGACGCGCCACTCTCGGGGGCGCTGACGATGGAATTCCCGACTTTGAGGGGCCTGCTGAAAGCCTGCTGGAGGGTCCAGCGGGGGCAGGAGGAGGCCGTTTCGTCGTCGTCGTCGGGGCCGTCCGCCGGGAACGACGGCGTGTGCTCCGCGTCGCCGAGGCCCCCCGGCGGCGGCGCGTTCCCCTTCGACTTTTCCTCCGGGGGGGGAGGACTCCGCCACGCATCCTGCGCGTACGAGGGGGGGCCGTGCGGGTACGTCTTCCGTCGGGGCGACATCGCGTGGAACTGCCGCACCTGCCAGACCGACGCCACCTGCGTACTGTGCGACGGGTGCTTCCGGGAGAGCGATCACGTCGGCCACGAGGTCTTCTTCCACCGGACCACCCCCGGGGGGTGCTGCGATTGCGGCGACCTCGAGGCGTGGAACGCCGGCGGGATGTGCGGGCGGCACCGTCCCCCGACCCCCCCCGCGGGGGGGGACGACGGCGCGGAGGGGGCGTCGGACGGCGTCGGCGGGGGCGACGAGGGCGTCTGGGGGGTGGACGACGACCTCGAGGCCGTGAGGGCCGCCCAGCGCGCCCGCCTCGAGCACGATCGCAGCGTCGACGGCGCGCCGCCGTCGGTTGGGGGGGGCGCCGATCCCGCCGCCGAGCCCCGCCCGCTCCCCCCCCGCCTCGCCGCGGCCATGTCGGTCGTGATTGGGTCGGTGGTGCAGTCGGTGCTCTCGGCGTCGGAGGGGTCGGCGATCGGAGCCGACGCCTCCCAGTGGCGGCTGAGGTGGGCCGACGAGATCTGCAGGCTGTGGAACGGCGCGAGCGAGGACGAGGAGTACTACGGCCGGAGCGCGGCCATGCTCGCGGCGGCCGCCGCGGCGGGACGATCGTCGACGATCGACGACGACGGGGGGAAGAGAGTCCGCGGCGAGGGGGGAGGGGGGGGGGGGGGGGGGCTGTGGGCCCACCCCCGTCACGTCCTCGATTCGCACGACGAGCACTACGCGTCCGAGCTGCCGCGCAATTACAGCCTCTTCCTCAGGCTGCACAACGACGACGTGCACACCTTCGACGAGGTCATCAAGGCCTTGACCCACAGGAGCCCCGAGCCCATACCCGTGCCGGTGGGGGGCAGGGGGGGCGCGGGGGAGATCGGGGGCGCGGGACTCACGGGGGAGGAGCTGAGAAGGGCCTCGGGCTCAGTCGGCGGCGGCGACGGGGCCGCGCGATTGCTGCGCAATCGCCCCTTCGCCGAGGATTCGGACTCCACGCAGCAGCAGCGCCGTGCCTTTCGAGCTGCCGCCGGTGGCGCTGGCGGCGATAATAGCAGCGGGGGCGACGATGGCCGCCCGTCGCCCACGTGGGATCACGGTCACGCCCCCTCTCGAGCGAAACCGCCGGCATTGCAATTCGCGTCCGATGTCGATCCGTCGGCGCCGCTTGTCTCGAACGACATCACCGCGCAGAATCTGACGCGCAAGGTCGATGCCGATGGGCAGGTGCTAGTCCGTCTGTTCGAAACGATCAACGGGGCAGGCATCGGTTTCTCGAGAGTGCGCGAGAGCGCGGGACTGCATTGCACTGTGATGACGACCGCGCGAATCGAGAGCGAGGAGAGGGCCAAGGTGCTGTTGGAATGGCTGGGAGGTTTGATTGGTTCGCACCCGGCCGTGGCCGCGATTGTCGTGCAGTGTTTGGTCGATGTCACCGAGGGGGAGGACGTGTTGTGCAGCGAGAGGAGTGGCGTGAAGAGTATTCCAGGAATGAGCAGGGGAGTGGCCGTATGGTCGACCCCGCGAATGATGCCGTGCTGGAGTGGCACTTGCGAAATATGGTCTAGTGGTGAGGAGGGCGGCAACGGCGTCCCGGCGTGGAGAAGGAGGATGGATGCGTTTCCGCCGCACCTGGAAAGTTCTTACTTGACACGTGTGGAGGGTAGAGAGTTGTTCCGGCTGGGTATGCAGTCTGGCAATTCGGATATGTTCATCAGTGTAACGGGTGAGTTTTTGCGTATCGTACTTTATTACTTTTATATTCACAGCATGCGGCTTCACATTGACTCACGTTCGCAATGATTCATCGGTGTTTTCTGTCGCCGTGTTGAACAGGAGCCGACCCTGACTTCTACGCCAATGTCCCATACAGCCTCCCCGATGTACGCCTGCGCAAATCTCCTCATGCTCTGTGGGGGACTCTGCCGGCGTCCCACCTCTTCAAGCCCGACGGCGGCAGCTGCGAGGAAACTTACACCCATCGCTTGCTCTGGAGGTTGGTCAAGTCGGACGCCAAGATGATGGGATCGCGACACGATGCGTACTCGGACGACACTTTGGTTCATCTGCAATCGAAAGTTTTCGTCGTGGACACTGACCTTCGCAAGCATGAAGAGGGAGAACATCTAACCTCCGCGATCTTCCCGCACAAAATGGCAGGGTTGAATCTAGTTAGCGGTGTGGGACACGTCGACCTACACGGTAGTGTGGACTCTCACTACTTTGCTAATAAGTCCAATATGAGCGTCATCTCCATTGAACATTCGAAGCAGTTTGTGTCTTGCAGTTCGTTCGTAGCACCGTCCGCGCCAGTCTTATTGATGTTATTGTTGGATCCATACTCACCGAAACAATTGCGAGGTTGCCAACATCGATTGTTTTTGAGTTTGTTAACTGATTCGAGGTTTAAGTCTCGATTCGCAGTGTCGTTGGGTGCAGTTGTTTATCGACCTACCTCAACACTCTTCTGTGCGGGTATCGGCACCGAGACAGATACTCTATTGGGATTTACGGTACAGTTATTTACTACCGGGAGTTTGGTAAAGGCGTTGGGAAACTTGGATGCGACTAAGGCACTCTTGTGTCGCGAGGATAAGGTCGCGAATGCGGAAATGGCTTGTGTATCGGCTCTCCCTATTGCGCACTCTGTCGTGCGCAGCATTCATTCGAATATTTTGGGTGCCACGAAGGCAGTGTCTGTTTCAGTCCAGAATAATATCAATGAATTGGCAGAGGCGGATCATTCTGCTGCGTGGTCAGGAGGTTTCTTTGACGCTGCTCGCTCTGCCATGCCACCGGCATTAGTTTATCAATATGGCTCGGAGCATCCTCTCAACACAAGGCTACCGGGTGCCCCCGACGACAAATTCATCGACTCGCGATGTATGAAGCACAAGCGCTTGCCTCATTTACTACGCGACTTAGAGTACATTTACGAAACTCCGGGCACTGCCATCAAGCTGCTACGATCCGGCCGTATTTTAGGTGTGAGCACCCCATCAGGCTCTCCTACAGCTGCAGATGCCATGTATGATTCTGTAACGCCATCGTCCCCATTCGCTTCTCCGACCAATGCTAACTTCAACAGTCTGGCAACTTACAATATTCCTAACGCTTTGGATTTTCCGGCTGTTTGGACACGACTGTTACGGTTAGGCCAGGGAATCGATTTACAGAAGCGTAGGATTAGTGGTGGACATGTAGAATTTGAGGATGAGCGCTGGCTGGGCGCGTATGGTTTAAGCCTGAATCTTTCAAGCACAGCCGACGCTCTGTCGGAAAGTACGTTTGCTGGAGTCAATTACAATGCTGATCAGTCTTTAATGTCCACAAATAGCAGACATGCACGCGGAACGAATCGTGAAGCAACAGGGAACTTATTTGCGGCCTTCTTCCGGGAGATCAAGATGTGGCTCTATAAGGAGGGCCTGCTTGAGGTAGGTCCATCACGACCGACATCGCGGGAATCCGGAGAACTGGAAGCTTTACAGCGATCAACGCTCCATGTATCTATATCGCAATTGGAAGAGTCATCCGTAAACAAAATAGTTGCGGCCACGGGTGTGCAGCTTGCAGAAACGTGTGACGCGGCTTGTGAGAAAGGAGTAAAGAATCTGCCCGAGAATAAGCTTGCCCTGCTTGAGGCGGCTTTGCTACACGAAAGGACAAAGTTCAGCCAATTTGTGCAGTCCTTCGGTGGAAGTTCCAGCCACGGTCCCGTGATGGGTGATTGGTTGAAGGTCCCCCACTCCCCTCTTGCAGGAGATTGCTTCTCGTTCCACCTTCCGTTACACAGGGCCCTGGCAAGGAGTATCATTTGCTTCTGCTCTGCGGTTGTCCCGACGGAAGAACGGCTTGAGGCGCCTGATTTCTGGTGGCGACTTCCCATATTGGATGACGACGATGACTTTGCCTCCGATCCTTCGTATGATGCTAGTTTCAAGCAAGACTCATTAAGTTTGCTTCTTCGGTCCACTCACAAGTCGTCCAACTTTCGCGTTGTTTGGTCGTCAGGTCCAGAATGCTCGACACCTGAGGCTCAACTCCGTAAATCGCGCGCGCGCATGTTGTCGGCGCTACTGGCATCTACCAAGGTTGTGCACAGTCTTTGTGATCACCCTCTTCGTTGCATTGCAGCTTCACAGCAGATCGATCATCATATGTGGGCGAAGAATGGTGGTTCCTTGGCAGGGATGGCGTTGAATTATGGAAGCGTGCCTTTGTGTCGATCTTTGAGAGATCTTGACTTGACAATGGTGCAGCTGTCGGCATCTGGCTTCAATGTCGGTATGGGTGCACGTAGGGTATTTTCTCTGCTTTCAAACCGCTTTTCGTTGGATGGTTACCTCTGCGATCTAGACCGCCGACCTAGCTTTGGTAGAATGTGTTGGGTCAAGCCACCCAGGATGCAAGAGCCGGACCATGCAGAGCTTTTAGCTGAGTCGTTCTTCACGACACTTTGTGTCATTGTCTCTGACTTACCAGCACCTCCTCCAATATCATTGAATGACGACTCGGTGTTGCGTCGCAACTTGAGGCGAGAGGTCCTTCACGCTCTCGCGGTTGAGCCAAGGTCACACAGTGAAGCCATGAGTGCAGCATCTGCAGCTGTTTCGCGTCGAGATGAGAATGATGGTGGACAGATTGGATCAGGCGGCGGTGCTTCCTTTCGGGCTGTCTTCACGGAAGTATTGCACAGCATTGGTCAACAGAGGAATCAAGGCTCTCGTGCGACCTCTGGCGCGCCCACCTTTGAGCTTAAATATGAGGGCAGCCACGAGTATGATCCTTCCTTTTATCACCTGAGGAAGACAGAACATCAGCATGCTATGGATAACATAGCGCGCTTGCGGAGACAAAAGCTTGGGGCGTCTTCAAAAGGAAAGGCGCCCAGCATGGTCCTTCCTCTTGTAGCGAAGCCCCCTGAAGCCCATCCTCGTTTTATGCCAGCCCGATTGTTGCTCCACATTCCGTCAATGTACGCTGCCATTCGACGTTACCTGATGTATGTTCTATTCAATGGGAGTTGGCTCCCCCCAATTAAGCCAGATCCTGATGACATG
Organism: Stephanodiscus minutulus; assembly: GCA_036939435.1. NCBI lineage: Eukaryota > Bacillariophyta > Thalassiosirophyceae > Thalassiosirales > Thalassiosiraceae > Stephanodiscus > Stephanodiscus minutulus. Next base: position 8,912 of record JALLOS010000051.1, read on the forward strand.
ATTGTAGCCATAGATGGCGCTGGAGATGTTCCTGCTCCCACTTCTACAGCTACTCCTGCTCGAATGAGGAGATCTTCGTTCGCGCCCTACAGCCACGCGTCTCCAACAAACCGTAATTTGTCCTCCTTCTCGCCGGAGGCTGTGGCTGCATCCTCAAAATCATTCCTCGAAGTGCTACACATTCTTACCCTGCAGGTGCATACTCTTGACGAATGCAGTAGTTTGCACCAAGCTTTGCCGTTCTTAGATCACGAGCAAAAGTCTTTGTCATCCAGTATCAATATCAACTCTTATCTGGGCCAGTTGGTATCTGTGCCCGAGCACCTGATAAACGTTTGGGCTTTGCAAGCTGCCCCAAACGGACCTCTGCCGTCGGGAGGTAACGGTGAAAACCGTGGCTCTGTACTCGGATTGCTTATTGCGCTCTATGAGCACAGAGATAATGCGAAGAGCACTGGTGTGAGTCAAAAATCAGCTAATGACGATCACGGAGGGGCAAGGGTACTCTCGGCGGATGGGTTGAAATGGCTCCTTCGCTTTGTCAGCTCTCTTGTTGATGGAGCTGGTAGCGTGAAGACTGCATGTGAAAGCGCTACTTCGGGCATCCCTGTGGATTCTAAGGCTTTCGACGGCCCTCAATTTGCAATTCATCAAGAGATACTCGTTCAAGTGAAGGAAATGCTTAATAAATTACCAGAGTTGTGGCCTGGGAAAGAAGCTGGATTGTCAGTGGATACAAGTAGTTCAAGTGCTGCAAACGAAAAGAGCAAAGAGGCTCAAAAGGCAGCACAGACAAGGGCCCTCATGAAAATGAAGAAACTGCAGAGCTCGTTCGCCGAAAGCATTTCATCTCAATTGCATGCTGATGCAGGGAAGAAACTGATAGATGATAATGAAGAGAACCTTTGCATCATTTGTAAATGTGATGACGCTGATGGCGACAGCGGGCCCATGGGTTACCTCGGACATGTCCAGAGGTCGAGGGTGTGCCAACTTGCATCAACATCAACTCTGCGGGAAATTTGCGTCTCTAAGAATCTTGACCTTAACAGTATTTACAGGGTAGTTGGCGAAAAAGGATGCCAGGTAAATAAATGCGCCTCCGTCAATCTTATTGTTGACCGCTGTGGATTCTTTGAGGCGTCTTACTCATGTTGTTGGCATATGATTTCTCTTTTTACACAGCTACGATCGACAGAGTTCATTGAATCTGCTCCTCTAGCCTTGCTGCCAAGGGGAAGCATCGTGGAAGTCTTGGAGTCGAAAGTATCTCCGCAACTTGGTTTGCTATCGCGTCGAGTCTTGGTTCGTCGTGTGGTCCCAGACAGTCAAAATAGATCAGATGAAATAGTTCAGGGCTGGGCTAGCATTCAGTCTTGGCAAGGATACGTTATTCTGAGCCCCATATCCTCCCTCTGCTACACAAATACTAGGTGGGGTCCCACTCGTCCGATCATACGCCAATGTGGTCATGCTGCGCATTTTCATTGTGTTGAGGCTCACTGCCTTTCATTACATCAGCGTTCTGCTGGAAATCAGCCCTTTGATGGTCGTTTTTCAGCTAACATCGACGACGGCGAATTCTTATGCCCCTTGTGCAAACAGCTGTCAAATATATTGATTCCAGAGGACAAACCAGTTGAAACGATTGATCAAGTATTGCCAACCTCCCCGTCGTCAATCATGCGGGAAGATAAAGAGGGGTTTGAAATTCTGAAGAACAACATGATTTCATCTCATGCGGACATGACTCTCATACGCAACATCTTAGAGCGGACATCTACAGTTTCTTATTCAGAGGCATTGTCTAAGCGTAGCAACGCAACGCTTCAATTTGGTTCAAGCCTTTCACAGGCCATGCAACTGTCTTCGGATAATGGTGGTGCTCAACGGAGGGGGGAGAGGGAGTTTCACTCAGCTTTGCGACGTTGGGACTTTGAAGACGATGATCAAGGCGAAGGCCCTCTTTTGCAGAAGAATCCTGAAATTGGAAGCATTTTACGTTTAATGCGCCAGCTCCTCATTTCATGGGCTGCAGTTGGTCACAGCGCGGCTTCATCTGAAGCCTCTGGGAGGGGTTCACGCCAGGTTGTGTTTGGTGAAGTCACTTACACTTCGACCGATCCATGGTCTGACTACACCTCAAATGGAAGAGATTCTCATCCCATGCTGTTAGAGCTTAGGAGAACGATGGCTGCATCCTCAAGTCTTTTTGATGCTGTAACATTTGAATTGGGAAAACAGTTAGGTTCTAAAGAGGAGAAAGCCAAATGTGAATCTGTGTCAATAGTTGGAAGCCTAATCTGTGACATTTTGGAGGGACAGCATTGGATGGTAAACACATCGAAGGACCAATCGAGTGATGAATGGCAAGTAGTGACATCAATCATTTCTTCAATGATGTGTCATGTTTCTAAAGGGGATACCATTGCCCAAAGGCTGGAGGCAAGAGCTGTTGCCACGTCAATGTGGACGATTTTAGGATCCTCACCACCCGTCCGTAATGATTCAAGTGTGGCCATGAATTTGGACTCATCTCCTGAAGTTGAAGTAAGCGAAGTTGGAAACCAAGACACTGCAAGATTATTTGACGACTCTGTGAGGAATGAGGGTTTCTCTTCACAGCCTCGCCCTGTATTGCCACCAAAACCTCTATCAATCTACCGTGCTGAAAAAAATCTAGCTATTGAGCTTGTACCTAAATGGGGGACTCTCGATCCCTTCAAAGTTAAATCGAAGAATCTACATCAAAAACCATTCCGACCCGCTGTTGCAAGTGCATTTCTATATGTGCCAATTCTTGCCTGGGACTTGAGTATCTTGGCTGGTGCTGTGTTTTCATCGCTTTTGTCAAATTCCAACTCAAGCCCATGTGTGAGCTGCTGTGAGCTCTTGCAATCAGCGAGAGTGTTGCTTATGGGAAGGTTGATTCAAGTACTGTCCACTCCAGATGGGTTTTTGACAAGTAATAATACTCGAGATGATTGCGATGACTCTGATGATGACCAATATTGGGACGATGCAAAGAAGAGGAAGGAAGCATCTGCAATTAAGGATCTCCTTTTGTTTTGCAGGGGAAATCTTCCTGGTGCAATCGAACCAGGCGTACAGATCCTTGATGAACCGTCTCTGCTTCAGAATGTCGGTAACGCTATCCTACCATTTGGTAGAACCTTAATTTTGCTTCTTCGAGCGTCGTCCAGTGCAATTCGTCAGCGCCAACGCCGCAACGCAAACGCTGGCATCGCTGAAGAAACACAGGTGGATAAGACTGTTGCCAAAATTGGGGAAGATCCCAACACAATGACAACTGAGGATGGCTTTTGGCTTCTAGACATAATTGGTGCACCTCTTCCATCATCAATTCTTCACTCGTCCTGGAACTCTTTGGTTAAACGATGGCTTACATCTCTTAAGGGGTTTGAAGCTTACCATGGCACAAGAGGCAATGGTTTGATATTTGATGAAAATACCAAAACTTGGACCTCAGTGGCGAATAAGATTAATTTACGATGCACACCACAACTTCAGAATCTACGTGTCGAGACAACAGCAGCAGCGGTTGAGGTTGCGCAACTTCCTCGACAGGAATCTGACTCGATTGACTATGATGTTGACTTTGAAGAAGAGAGCGAAGATTCTTCATCTAGTGTGTCAATCGATGATGAAGTTATGGAATTTGCTGACGATGAGGCACTGGCAGCTAACTCTGATGAGGAAGACGACGAAGCCCTAGCTGACTCTGATGGCGACATGGATGTTGAATTTGACGATTTCGATGATCCAGGACATGACTTCTTAGACGTTGATGATGTGTCTGATGTGGATGCAACATTGAGTGAGGCTGATGGTAGCAAAATTCTAGGTCTCATAGATCATGTGTTTGCGTATGTTTCTCAATCTGCGATCATACCATATCAATCAAGTATCTTGGGAATCAGTCAAGTCGGCCCTGGCCCTCGAGGCGCTCGAGGTGAACTCTTTGAATACAATGTCGCTATTAGTGTCATGAGAGATATGAGCCATTTGGGTTCTGTCCATTTGCCAGGTATGAATATCATGTTTTCTCAATTGATCCCTTTGTTCGCCAAATCTCATTTTCACTTATCGCAATCCTTCAGGAGCACCTCCAAGTTGTTTGGTGATGCTCCCAAAATCATTTGTCGAATTGTATAGTATGGTCAACCGTGTAAAAGGACGGGACAGCCGATCGGACGATAATGATGATGATGGTGGCGTTGAAAATGCAATCTGCCTCTTAACAGGTGCTGTGATGCGTTCTGGGACAATAAGACGTATGAGAGAAGTAAGTGCAATGTGACATATACCAACGAAATTCTGCTTGCTGACTAACATCGAATCTCTCACGACCGCTGTTCTATCTCCATCAAGAATCGTCCTCCTGGTACGTGTACTCTCCATGCGAGGAAAGTTGGATCTGGAATAGGAATATTCTTCCTCGTTCAAAAATGCACTATTCTCTTGATGCATAACAATAAGTCGGCTTACTCTCCCAGTCTGTACGTTGATGAACACGGAGAAGAAGATGTTGGGCTTAAGCGAGGCCGGCCACTTTTCTTTTCCGAGGAACGTTACCAAGCCCTCGAAAACCTGTGGCGCAATCATGGGATACCGAGAGAAGTATCCCAAATACGCTCCACTTCTGATCGTGTTATTAGAGATAATTGGTATTAAATAAGCAAAGTAGCACAAACAATTGTAACACCTGAGGTAATTATCGTCGCCGAGTGCATAATGCATTAGGAATTTTACACAATAATGAAGAATGATTTAGTACGATGGGATAGCTTTGATCAACTTAAATTTTCTTTACGCCCGCCTCAAGATTATCAGACTATGGAGATTCACATTTCGCGTTCATTTTCTTTCGATTGAGCTCGGCCTTACCTATACGCGTCCAGAAGTATGCACTCACACACCAAAAGAATGTCGACAGAAATGACATGCTCCTGGCTAGTAAACGCGCTTTCTCTCGATTAGTCAGAACGATGTTGTCGTCAAAAAGTTTTTTTGTCAGGTAACCAACCAGTGGAGCTCCAAATACGGCACTAGACATCTTATCCAAGAAAATCCAGGCAGCAAGAATTTGAGCTCGTTCTGATTGATTCTGTGCTAGATCTGCACACAAAGGTCTGCGTTGGTAGAGTGAAAGGCAACATGACCGCGAGACATGGTGCGGCAGCGCAATCAGAAAGAATGAGACTAACGTACATGCAGTATCGTAAAGTAGACATGAAGAAACTAACCTGATCGCAGCTGCAGTGGCCCAGCCTCCGGTCAAGTGAAAAAGACTCTTCCAAATTATACACATATGGTATGTCTCTGAGTAGAGGAACAATGAATAGAACAGACTCTCCGATAGAACGCTGAATAAAGCCACACCGACCCTCCCTCGAGGAAGATGAGCAAAATAATCTCCTGATACACCTCCGAGGAAAACTCCGATGCTACCGATAACACCGCCACTGACCTGGAACGAAATTATTTGCTTCTTAGTGAAGTCTTTCCACTTCAACAATAGTACAATAAACGACATCATGTTCCACGGTATCGCACCGAACACTCCTTGTGCTATGAGGTAGACGAATGAAGGTTCTCGCGAGACGCGCTTGACAATACCCAACATGCTCAGTTCCTCTTCCATCGGCTTTTCATCTTCTATCTTAGTTGACATTCGGAGATATCGCTTCGCACTAAACGCCATGAGAATCGAAATAGATCCCACGACGGAGTATGGTATCCTCCAATCGTCGTACCAAACCACTGCCGAGGTAGCGATCATCGCTGCTAGTCGTTCAAGTAATCCCATTAACCCGAATGCGGAACCCCGCATGGATGTAGGGACCAGATCAACGAGCATCATTTGGCTAAGAGGAAGAATAGATGCGAGCGCCCCGCCATTGAGACAGCGGAAGAATGCTTGTGAGACAATAGTTTCAGATCGAGCGATGGATAGAGTCGCCACCCCCCATAGGAAACATGACATGCTTAAAATGATGTGCGCATTCTGCACTCTGTAGCGATGCACCAGCCAAGCCCAAAATGGAATGCACACTGCGTATGATAGATTTTGGAAGAGAGAGAAATACCCCAACGTATCAACTGTAAAGTAGATGATGTGTATGGTATAATATTTGAAAGGAGAGAGTGAATGTTTCAGCTGAATAATTAGCGCAGTATCAGTCACGACGATGCCACCTCATAATCCGAACAGGGTCACAAATAAAATNGTCGAGAGCAGCGATAACGACCAGAATGGCAACGGGGAGGCTGCGAAGCAAGAACAATCTTTCGCCCCATGATAGCATTTTATTTCTGTATGTCATCTGATGAAGAAGGAGAGAAGCGATGATGCGTGTGGTGGTGGGTATTACCTTTATTGTCATTGTCCTCCCTGGTTCTCCGGGCCCACTTGCAGCAAGTGTTTAGATTACTTACACGAAAGATTGTTGTGGGCAAAATACTAAATGCTGGCGCAAAAAGTCCTTCAGTTTTGAGAGAAAATTAATGATGGTGGTTTGTTGATTGCTAAAATAATAATAGATTTTACACACTTAGAGTGTAGAGTACTATCTAAACTACCAACTCGCTAAACTCAAAAACAACAATTTCCACGTACTCTAACCAGCCCGCCTCCGAAGAAGAAGATGATGCATCCACGACGGTCGCCATCCCCAATTACTGTCTGCCACCCTTTTGCCGCCAGTCTGCTATTGGCAGCCCTGACTACGAAGTTCTTCCCCCCAGTAGTGGCCGTCGGATCATCATTTAATCGCAAGGTCATTTCCACTCTATCCGATCTCCCCCATGACAAGAATGGCCGCCTCTCGTCGCATGTTCTCGCCTACTACCCCACCGCGAGGTCCGACTGCGATTCTTTCTTCGAGTCGGAACTTCCTGTAGACGGAGAGTACAGCAACATGATGTACCATCACTTACCAATTGCGGTCGAGGGCGATGCCGCCATCGCCCTCTTCGGCGACGACGGCGATCCGGGCCTGCAGATCGACGACGACGACGACGACGACGACGACGACGTCGCGCGGCGATCGTCGTCGTGCCCCGCGGTCTGCCTCGTCCGGGGCGTGGATTCGCATCTCGCGGCGCACCCCCTGCCGGAAAATTATTACGATCCGCGCGGGAACGGGGAGCACGCATCGTTCCGTGAGTTTTTGTCCTCGCACTCGTGCGGTGCCGTCGAATACGCCTTCGTGAATTACTCCCCCAAGACCCTGTCGATGTATTGGGTAGATAACGACGACGGCGGGAAGAAAACATACCTCTACCCCCTGGAACGGAATCAGGAGAATACGAGATTCGTGCAAACTTATATAGGACATCGTTTCACGGCCGAGGATCCTGACACCGGAGATATACTCATGGATCATACCGTCGAATTCAGCGGTACCTTCGGAATTTCCAACCACGAGAATTACCTCGATCCGAATGTGGACGTTCGAGAGGAAATGCGGAGGGAATTGGCCGATGAATGGGAGGGTCACTTGAAAGTCAAGAGGACGTTCACCCCGCTGGGATTCAGCAAGGGCAGGCTCCCCGATGACGTGTTCGCGAGCATGAGGGCATTCTACTACAACAACCGCGATCCGCCCCACAGGCTCCAGGAGGAATGGGATCGAGAGGGAGTGTTCGTCAATCACTGGGAATCGGATATTAACTTCATAGTTATCCCGTGGCACCTGAAGGGAATTTGGCAAGAGCGGCTGAAGGACGTCGTCCAGGAGTGGGCGGGGTGCGAAATCGAGCAGACCGACATGTACGGCATTCGGCAGTACGAGGCTGGGGCGAGAATGATGACCCATGTCGATAGGGTTAATACACATGCCGTCAGCCTCATTGTCAATATAGCGCAGGGCGATCTCACTCAACCATGGACGGTGGAGGTTTACGATCATGCCCACCGTCTCCACGAGGTGGTGATGGAACCGGGAGATATCGTGTACTACGAAAGTGCCAAGGCGTTGCACGGACGCAACACTCCGCTCGCGGGCGGGTATTACGCAAATGTATTCACCCATTATCGCCCGATTGGTGATCCGGATTGGTATTTGAAGGAAAATCCAGAGGACACTCCCGAGCCTTTGATGGACGTGGGAGAATGCGAGCTTGTGGGAAAGCCGAACGAGTACTCCGTGGGAGCGGTCAAGTGCGAGAATCCGGCGATCGGGCCGCACCTGTCGCCGAAAATGTTTACGGCGACGAGTGGGGATGATTTGTATCGATTGTGGCTCAGCGTAGGACCTTCTCATGATGACGATGAAGCCAGGGTATCAGATGAATTATGAAAGAAAGTAGATCGCCATATCTGGTTCTTTCTTCTGTCGGTCGCAACCAGGATCGTCCTGTCCTACTTCTGACACTCGATAAACAGAGTGTGACTCGTTGGAGAGTTGGACCTTATATGAGAGTGATGAATGAATTTGGATGACGAATATTGATGTGCAAATAATAAAAGTACGTACACTTTCATTCAGGTATCACCATTCCGAGCTCTCCAGCTTATTTGGTTGTGGTGTTGCTTTGTCCGGAAACAAAATGAGATTTGGATTACTGCTGTACTAAGAATTTACTAGATAAAACTTAGGAATGGAATCTTACGCAAGCATGTCCGATCAATACGACGAAGTTTCAACTTTAGCGTCGCTACTTCTAAGAGTGTGATATGCAGACTAACTAGTTGGGATGCCCGGGACCCCGGCGATGGGATCCTCGTCCCCTTCCACTCTCGCTGGATTTTTTTCCCGTACCCTTTGTCTGATACCGTTTCTCGGTGTGAATGCGCGGGTTCTCCAGGATTTGCACGTACAGGTCGGGAGTCACCCCCGCCTTGGCAAACAGTTGGGTCTTGCCCTGTCGGGGGTGATCCATGGCCGTCTTGATCGTAGCGGCAGTGTAGTACCAATCCAACTTGACCAGTTTCCCGTCATCGAAGATTTTCTCGAAGAATTCCACGCGCGATTTAGGATTGCTCCCCGTGAAGGTCCATCCATGTTCCGTGGCATCGGGATAGCCTCCCAAGCGACCGACGTCGGCGTATCGCAATATTTCTTCCGGCCGCTTTCCGTTGTGCCGATGTCCGGTGCCCTCCTTCAGGCGGATCTTCATCGCGAGTGCCATGTCCTCCAATGCATCCACATCTGCTTCTTCCAAAGACTCCATCGCTTTTTGCAATTGACGCAATTCCTCCTCGGACTCTTCCCGCAGGACTGCGTAATCGCCCTTGGGACTTGGATTGTTCGCCCAGCGCTCGTGTCCTATGCGAGATTTGACTTCATCTCGGGATTCCCACTGGGGTAGTAAAATGCGTTCCAGTCTGCTCATTTGACGCCTAGCAAGTTCTTGGTACCTATCCTTTACCCGAACCACAGACTGGATGGAGACGTGCACGATGTCCGCATCCTGCTCAAGGGCTCTGCGTGGTTGCTGACTGCTGCCGCATTTGCCGAAACCCTCCTCTTCGCGTTGGAAGTAACGGGAAATTTGACTGTCCGCGAGGAACATGGCGTCGCGACTCTTCGCGATGGCATTGATCAGGGCGACGCACGCGTCGGTCCACTCGCGAGCGTCGGCCAATGCCTTGCTCCGGTGTGCCCACAGGTCGCTGATGGTGGTGCGAATGCGGATCAACAGTCGCAGCACGGTCATCCCTTGACTCGTCGGTTCGAGCAACACCTCGTCCCCCGCTTCATCTTCCTCATCGTGCTCCCTTTCGGACGTTTCGTCATCGTCCGACGCGTCGTCCGTCGACGCGATGCAGGCATATGGATTGTTATCCGTGCCAAAGTGGCGACGGCGACTCTCCCCCCGCGGTGCGGGGTGCATCATCGTACCGGGCGGCGGAGGATAGGGCGCGCTCGGTCGAAAATCCCAAGGGCTAACGATGGCGGCAGGTTCGAGGGTAGGGGGGGAGTGCCACGCCACGTCGTCGTTGGGGAGGGTCAGTATCCAATCCTCCAGCTGCGACAGGTACGCCATCGAGGACATGACCTCGCGCGAGGGCTCCTCCCCCCCCCCGCCCTCCCTGCCCGCACGCCCATTGCCACCGTCGCCGCCACGACGTAAACAGTCGGTCGCCCTATCAATGGCTTGCAACCATGCCACTGTTTGGGGGCTACTTCTGCCGCCGAGTGATGGCATCATGAAAATTGTGGGATGCGAACGATAAAGATATTACACAAAGACTGTCAAGTTAAAAACGGGGTCTTACTCTTTTGGCGGGAAAAAAACTTTTCCGGACAGACTGCGTTGTTCCCAAGCCACATTCTTTGCAAAATGAAAAATCAAAAAAACTCACAAGGATATGCTTGAAACCATGGGCGCCGGCGGTCAGGACTCTACCGCCGCCTCTGGGCCGTCCACGCCCATTGTCTATTGTCACTTTAAGTTGATTGTTGTCTTCTTTGTCTATGCCCACCGCCGTTGATGTGTTGCAGCCGCCACCGCCATCACCACAGTTGCCGCCATTGTCGTTGTCGCCGCTGCCATTGTTATCGGTGTCACTGCCGCCGTTGTCGTTGTCGCCGCCGCCATTGTCGTTGTCGCCGTTGTCGCCACCATCGTCGCCGATGCCACCACCACCGCAATTGCCCTCCCCCCCTCCCCCGAACATAGCCGTTTCCGTTGTTTTTCGCGGTGCTTGTCCGTCGCCAGCGCGGGGCCTCCCCCGCCGTTGCCGTCGCCGTTGTTGTCATCGCGCGCGCCTGTCGCCAGCGCGGGGCCTCCCCCGCCGTTGCAATCGTCGCGCGCGCCCGTTGCCAGGGCGTGGCCCCGATGAGGAGGGAGCGAGTCCGAAAGTGTTCTGGGAAGGAACACCGTTGGAGTCAGGCCAAAGAGCCAGTTGTGTGAGCCAGTTGTGACAAGACTA
>JALLOS010000052.1:0-19793 GCA_036939435.1 Stephanodiscus minutulus
TCGTTTTGCACTTGTGCGCAAGATTGGGCGCTTGAAGCCTGAATTCTTGTTGAAGTCCAGTACTGCGCGTTTGATGTGCGTCTCACGCTTCCTTGCCGCGAACAATCTTGTTCATCATGTAGCGACACACACGGCTCAGCGCCCTCCGGATGAGGTGCATGAAGACGCGAAGTCACACCTTGTTCTGGCTGTCCCCAAGTGTGTGGGACCAACTCGCGACCCAAGGTTTTTGTCCTCAACATGGATCAGACCAACTCTAAGTTTGGTAACTTGCCCGGTCAGACCATCGATCAACGTGGCGCGCGCACCATCAACATGTGCACAGGCACCAATGACAGCAAGCGCTGCACAGTCGCCTTGACCGTGTCAGCTTCTGGCGAGATGCTACCACCAATGGTTATCTACAAAGGTACAAGGCATGGCCGTATTGCCACCTGCGAGATCCGTGACCATCCCCAAGGAATGAAATATGCGATGCAGCCCAAGGCATGGTTCGACGAGGCCACCATGCTCGATTGGGTTGACGATGTTCTCAAGCCATACATTGCCACGGCCCCTGTTGGAATCATTCCCATCCTGTTCCTGGACTTGTTCAAGGTCCATCTCCTTGGCAGCGTTGCCGATGCCATCCAGGGTCTCGGCGTCGAGCTCAAGGTTATCCCTCCCGGCTGCACCGGTCTCGTGCAGCCAATCAACGTTGGAATTAACAAGCCATTCAAGGCAAACATGAGGAAGATCTACACAGAGTGGATCCTTGAACAGGATGCGGATGCAGCCATTCCATCTGCTTCTCGCCTAAATGTATCAGCTTGGATCCTGGAGGCTGTTGGAGGTATCAAAAAGGAGACGATTGTTAACTCGTGGCGTAAGACAGGATTTAGTTATTTCGAGTAGGCGTTTCCTCGGGTACTAGGCAATTCATATATGTTATGTTATGATTTTTTCATTTAACAATAAGCTGTGTTAAATGTCGAATTAAACAAATAAAATTAACATCTGACGGCATTAATTTATTACTGATGACGTAGGCGACGGCAACGGATGACGACGACAGACACGTTGCAACGGGCGACAAGTCAACGATGATGGTGATGACGCGACGGGCAACGACAACGATGGCAACGACGGCGACGATGGCGACGGCGACGACAATGGCAACGACGACAACGTCGACGATGGCGACGGTGACGGCGACGACGACGGCGTGATGGGCAGCAGCATGACAAGATACAACGTCGACAACGATGGCAATGGGCAACGGCGATGCCGACAACGACGATGGCGCGACGGGCCAAGAAGTCGACGATGATGGCGACGGCGTGATGAGCGACGACGGCACGATGGGCAACGGCGACGACGACGACTACAACGATGGCGAAAGAGATGTTTAAAATAAAATAAACACTAGTTTAATTTTTTAATAGTCTATGCAATTGCAAACATGTCACGCATTCCCTCAATAGTGGCCACACAACACTCAACGCCACGATGGTATTTCTGGCGTTTTGCGATGCTGGCGCAATGGGTGCGATTGCTGGAGTAATCTCCACAATGAGCGCACACAGGCCGTCGTAACGATCAACTCGAGCGGCCAAATGCTTCGGCAAATACCCCACCTTACAGCCCATAATTCCGCTGTCGAGGTGAAATACCTCAAGCACATCCTCCTTGTCTCCACCCCTCCACGCAAACCGCGTCTTGTGGAAGCAGACGTAGCTACCCTCACGAAGCTGTGTTGCACGATTGTCCTCGCTGCAACTCACCTATACCAACAACCTCAACCTGAGACCCAGCGATGTTGCGATCCATAAATGCACCGCTCGCCTCGTCCACGATGTCCATGGCAGAGACGAGGGTGTGATTTTGCGCGCACGGCTTCCCTGAATCGTCACCCCCCCCACCATCCCCATCATGGTCGCAGCAGCTGCTGCCACAGCGGACTCCGCCGCAGCCGCCGCCACAGCGGCGGACTCCACCATGATAGCCTCAACAAATGCCGTTAGGCTTGCCACGTCCGACATGAGCGCCTGTGTGTTCACCGCCGTCCCGGTAATCTTTGGGGCAGGGGAGGGAGATGCACCGGCGTCCTCAACCTCAACCTTGATGTGGAGTGGGTTACCATGCATGCACATAATGCATGGGCCCTTTCCAGAGGGACTGCCCTCTTGGACGAAGGTGCACTCATAACACTCCCAGGGCATTGTTCCTGAACGATATGAAGAAATGGTGACGTGTCACCTTGTGTGTTGTGTTGAGTGTTGAATGCGTCTGGGGTGTTGGGCAAATGAGCATTGTTGGGGAAGGTATGGGGGCTCCACACATCGTTGGAAAGCTCTTGTTCACGAGAATAAGAATATGGCATTCAAATGGTGCACATGCGTAGGAATCGGAAACAGGAAGTGCAGTGTATGTACGATCCACACTTTCTTGCAAAAGGGGCTTAAACCCGTTAGCCTTACGCCGCGTGTTCTACGGTAGTTATCAGTAAAAACTACTGACATAAGTTGTACAGTAAATGTACATATGTGGGGACTTAATAGGTTACCTAGTTATCGGTAAAAACTACTGACGCAAGTTGTACAGTAAATGTACGTACGTGGGACAACTGACAACAGATGACAGATGACAGACGACAGACAACAGACAATACACTTTGAATCTTTACTAAACGATGAACCCACTATTGTTGATATTTCAAAAAACGAGCCCAGAGAGTTTTATGGCTGGCCGTGCAGACAACGATCCACCCTGAGCCGATGACGGTCTTGGCCTAACTTTGTAGTGGCCAATATCTTGGCATGGGAAATACCTTGGCCGGCGCTGATCCAGAGTCTCTTCAGTATTTGTTTTTCTTCATTAGATTCTTGATACGAAGTTGCGTCTTCCAGTCAATGTGACTGCTTAGAGTCAAATTTTCCGTGATTATGGCATCAGGAAGATTAACTGAAAATGCTGCAGACTCGAGTCCACCTACATTGGCAACAAGTAATAATAACCCAATATTCCCGAGAGGCAAAAGTTAATTGGAGTAATGGCATGTTATCAAGGATGGGTGCGGTAAATTTTCGTCCAAAGATTCTTAAGTGGTGTTAACACATTTGTACTTTCCTGCATGTAATCATTTAATAGGACAATTCAAAAATACAAACATGGCCAGGATTTCTGGCACTGCCAACAAAGAACGTGCACCAACTGCAAATACACAATATCACCTGTGCAGTATTATAACCAACTTCAGATTGACTAGTTTCCAATGATGGCAGCACTAGATTTGCGGGCCAATATGCCTCCCACTTCTGCTGCCTACCAATTTTCAGTATACGATGAACCACAATAATTATCAAGAACTTCTAGACACGTCTCGCCAGCACCAGGGCAGTGAGAATTCTGAGAGCAAGGTTTTGTGCAGAATGTACGAGCATAGACCTCAGACAAACCACATCGACGTGAGACCTTGCTAGTCGATGGGCTGGTGTAGTTTCGGGTTGGTATGGAGTCGCAATAGTTTGCGTAAACATTGTAGCATGTTAGTTTTCGACCCGGAACCGTGCGACAATCACTATCCTTCTCGCAGACCACGCCACAAGTTTCACGTGCGTGGATCTCAGCTGAACCACATCTTTTCTTCTTATTGATGATGAAATCACCACTTGTCGGCCGGCGTGTTGGCGTGGATGTCGGCTTTGAAGTAGGAGGACGGGTTGGGGATTTTGTAGGCTTCACAGTTGGATTGGACGTTGGTGAGATATTTGGTTGGCCTATCAACAGTCCAGGGAGTTCCAGTTCTGCGAAATGGACCATCATTGAGTTTGGATTTCTCATTTCAGGGAATTCAATCTTGTACTCATAGTACGGCACAGTATTCTCATAAAACTGAACCTCTGTGAAATATTTATTCACGTCCCCATCCTCATAACTTGACGAAATCTCACTATTCAAACCATTTCTGGAAAATGCTGATATCCAAGGAAGGTTGCCTTCGGATATGACTGTCCAATTTTGCGAAAATGCACTTTTGAAAGCACCTCCAGAGAAAATGAACTTTTGATCGTCATCTATTGAGCACACAGAAGGGTAAATTCCACCCATGAATTGGTGTTGATGTTTACTAATGGAGTTGTATCTAAGGCATGATCGAGAAACACCATTGAGGAAATAATTGGACCATGCAGTAGCAGGAGATGACAGTTGTCCTGTGCTGGCATTCAAGGTAAATTTGTGGTAATCTGAATGAAAGGTATTATACCAGTAGAGAGAAAGTAGAGAGGAAAGGGATTTGAGAGCTCAATGATTAGCATTTAAAAAATGCATTCAGAAATATAATGTAAGCACACAAATCACACTCGCCTCTAATGTAGGAATAAGAACTTTCCTGGTAGTCTGGATCATCACTGAAACACGGAATGAATCTACTCGATGTATATCGATCTGGATAATACCCATAACGATGGTCTAGGCACGACCCAGGACGGCTCTTGACTCTGATTTCCCCCAACTCATTCATGATAAACTTTTGACGCGAATCATTACTACTGCAATTAGCATTTCCCATCAAAATGCTGCCATACTGTTCATCAACACTCCAGCATAAGCCGTTTACACTGTTCTTGACATTGGCGCCAGACATGAGACGTCCTGAGATACGATACTTGACAGGGTCAGCACCAGGATTGTTATTGGCCATGTAAATACGAAGGCCGGTCACCACAGACATCTGACCATGAGATGGTGAAATTATTATGCCTTTAATAGACGAGAGCAAAAGTTTTTGAGCATACAGTCAAATTACAATGGAATGTATAATGTGACAACCAACGACAAATACGAACCTGGAGTAACAACCGAGGTGGTCCGAGACATTTGAAATTTCGAGGTTGAACCGTCGACCGACAGCCAGTCCACAGAAGCACCAGCACTGTATGCATTCACCAATTTGACATCGGAGCTACCAATAAGGACAGTGGGCACATATTCTCCTTCGTATGGAAGAGACTGATGTGCATGTTCTACCCCGAGCAGCCCAGGAATCTCAATTTCTGCAAGCTGCAAAAAAAGAGATGTGGGAGTTCTTGTAGCCGTCCAAGTAATCTTGTACTCGGCGTATTGCTTCAACGTACCAGGGTCATCCTTGCATACAGGCACATCGCAATATTCCCAAGACATATCAGCATTAGTGGTATAACACCAAGCCCCGCCAGGTTGGTTATTGGGGTTACGGCAGTAGTTGTGATTGCCCCCAACTTGCCATTGCGCAGACCAAGATTGACATGTCAAGCCACTTTGGGTGGAATTAATTGTGCCTCGATAGTCAAACTGGAGTGGGGACGAGCCGCAATTATTATAGTCATAGTTGTGGAACGACACCTCCGTGTAATTCAGTGCATCGTCGCCGCTAATATATGTCGATGAAATATCAACTCCTAGAACTTGATTGCGGGGAAAGTTGTTTGAATTCTTCCATGGCAAATCACCTTGACGAATAATGATCCACCCGCTTCTCAAACGGCCTTCCAACTTGTAAGAAACCTGCCGAAAGGGAGTGAGTGAATGGTTTGACACAAATGACAGCATACACGATTAAAAGCATCAAAAACAGAAACATACCGGATCACAATTCGAGCAATCATTGTTGGCATATACACGTAGACCTTCTGCTATGGACAACCGTTTGTGAGAAGGTTTTATCAAGAGCCCGGTAGGCTGGTTGAGCACATTGCTGCGGTCACAAACAAACTTATCGGTTGACATATCCAAAGCGTAGTTTCTCGTGTCAAAATTCTTGCATCCAAAAACAGTCACATCCGAGCCACTGTCTAATACGCTTGAGACAGGTCCCAGTGATTCCCATGATGGGACTTGACCATTTTTGTAGCACGAGCCACTGACTGATCCAGATTCACAGTTGCTTGCTTGGTCACACTGCAGCTGCGTGATGAACTTACTACTGCATGTCCTTGTTAATTGAATGTTGGATACAAAACAGATAGCCGTATCTGTGATCCCTGATACTGCAACCCCAACGAAGTAGCCATTGGAAGAAATGTCGTTCATGGACAGCTGATACCCGAATTGATACCATGGATCGTGTTTTTCCAGATAACTGGGCTTGTAGTAAGCTTTCAAGACATTTTCCTGTTTGACTACTCTTAACCAAATAGATGAATACTGTTGATACGTGCCATAGTGGGTGGTGTTGCAATCCGTGCACTGACGATACTGTTGTGCTATTCCTTTCGACTTCGTCTTGAAAATTGAATAATGACCTGAGCCCGAACTCAACGAACTGCGGAACATGACCCCTACCTTTGCCCAACCAGAAGACATTTGCACCCCTTCAACAAGCACTGTAAAGGTAGCATCACCTGACGTCTCAATGTACATATAATGAAAGCTATCAGCTGAACCCTAACAAATTAAATTTGGGCAACAAGAGACGCAATGAGTACTGGCAAAAAAATATGATTTTGAGAGTGCAAGCGAACTACAACTTACATAGATTTGAGACCCACTGCCTTGAATCATGTAGAGTCCTGGCGAACTTCCAACTTCCAAGGATTGGCCAACATACGCAACGGCACCAATGTCTCGACCAATAAAATCATCTTCAAAGACTTGACGTTCAGTCGGACCAGGTGTGGGTTCGGTTGAAATGGTTGGCGCGTGTGAATGTGTAGGCGCAGATGATGGTGATGTGGAGATAGTAGGTGATGAGCTGGGAGCTCCTGTTGGCATGGATGAAATTGTGGGGCTAGAAGATGGCATGGATGAGATAGTTGGGCTGAAAGATGGAGATGCAGACGGATTGCTTGTGGGCATGGTTGATATTGTGGGGGTGGAGGATGGGTTTGATGATACTGTGGGGTTGGAAGATGGCGACGAAGATGGTGCTTCGCTCTGCGACAAGGCACCTACAACAATAAAATCAGACGCTGTGGCAGCAGCTACCTTGGCCACTGCCTGAACTTTCTCGACGGTAATGGTAGAGGCTATCTCTGCCGGGATTTCGCCAGAACCATCGAAATTCAAAACAGCGATGCCACGGACGTCGTATTGCCCCGGAGAAATCTCAGAATCTGCAATAGCCTGATCTGCAATATAACAACGTGATAAGGTACGATCAAAATTGAATTGTCTAGATGCTGATAGTGTTGCCATTCTGCATACTTCTTTCTGCTCTTCTCCAGTCAACGTGCGTCTTGTTGGCACTTGGAATGTGACTGGAGTTTTGTGAGTCACGCCTGCAAAGGAGGTGGAAGAGGAAATTTGTTAGATAGACGAAAAATCATGAGCGATGGGCACCTCAAAAGGAGAGTATAATACTAACTTGCCTCCACAACCCCTCAAGGTCTGGGATCCAGATTTAAAGAGGTCGTAGTCAGTGTATAGGTTGCATCCAAAGTTCTGTGAGTTGGGAAGCACGTAGTCAATTTGATCCTGGAGGGAAATTCCCATCCACTGGGTCAGGGCATAGAATAAAGCATCCCATGATGTGGTGGGCATCACCCGACCTCTTCCGATGTTTGTGGGGTCAGACAATCCGAAAGATGGGTATTTTCCCATGATCTTGCCGCCTTTTACATCGCCACCAAACATGAAGTAATTCCCTCCCCATCCTGTCGTATACATGGGTGGACGAGCAAAAGGAAGGGATAAAAAACAAGTCAAATGAATATAAACCGAGTAAATGCTGGAGGTTTAATGATGACAATAAGAAGAACATACCATGGTCGGAGCCCTGTCGTAGTATTGGAAATAAACAAAAAACGGGTGCGATTATGAGGACATGAAAGTGAAAAGGTAATCATGGTAAGTAATGCAACATGGACTCACTAAGTTGCTATTGGGTGTGATAGTTCTCCCGAATTCTGAGGCCTGAACTACAACTACATTATTTCCCAAACCCTGGGCCTTAATCTCGGCCCAAAAGGTTGCCACAGCATGATTCAAACTTGGCAGTTTGTCATTCAAGACCTCCGCAAGATGAAAGTGAGCGTCATAGCCACCCATCTCGCAATAGAAGATATCACGATTAATGCCTTGCCCACGACGATCTCTCATCTTAATTAGCCTTGCAACCAGCTCCAGCTGGCTTGAGATGCCTCCTACGTCTAGTTCTGGTGGTATGTGAAATGGAGTGTCAAGAGTCAAGCCCTTGAAATCCTCTGCAAGAGCATCCGTTTTGTTCCATATATCAACAAATGCTTGGGACCACGCATTTCCGAAGACTCCACTGTTGTCACCAGTCTCAGCGTGAAGGGATTTCAAAAAGTCTCGTAGCTGCTGCGAATCACCCCTGAGGAATGTGTTGTCGCGAATTCTTAGTAATCCCTCGGTGGACATGACATCGGCAAGTCGTCCGGTCTTAGGACTGCCATCAATCATTGAGACTCTCGCGTTAACAGCAGTGGCACCAACAGCGTGACCATGCCCTGCAAGAATGTCAAGCATGCGCCCTAGAACTCCGGGGCCATCACCTTCTCGAAATGCATCAACCACATGGGATTCCGCTCTCATGGTGTGGTGCGAGAAAAGATCCGTCCGGGTCTCTTTCAACCAATTTGCCTTAGTCACTGGCTTGTGAAGATGACTAAGGTGTGATACACATACATATATTTGGTGAGGAAAAATGCACACAGTAAATACAACAAAGACCGAAACAAAATGATAAATGATTAGGAACTCACCCCATGTTTGCAAAAAAAACGCCAGACCCCACGTCAAAGAGATCTTTATAGGCAGACAAAAGTTTGTTAACTCCAAGTGTATTGCATTGACTGATTCCCGCGGAAGATCCATCGATTGGGAGTATTTCTTCAGGCTTGAGACCTATATTACTATTGCCCATTCCTCGTGCATCCATGTATTCATTGTATAAAGTGCAGTTAGAAGGTCCAGGGGTAAGGATGTTGAACGAGTCAACTCCACCAGCCAAACTAATGTAGACAATGGCTTTATATGGTGAAGATGACTTGGCTGCAGATGGTGTGATAGATCTTGGTGATCCAGTTTTACGCACTGATGCGTGTCGTGAATGGAAAATGTTTAGGATTCAGCTCAAATTGGAGATATTACTAATCTTCACCATGAAATCTCACCAGTATTTGAAGTATGGAACTCAGGCGCTGCTGACATGAGCTTCAAGAGAATCCTGTCAGCAAAATCAACGCCATGACTCGTGCGGAAGTAGGCATGGGCATCCTGAAGGCGATAGGCGGTGCATGGTGGTTGATATGTTGTAAGCATATAATCACTTGCGGCGGCGCAAGAAAAGTCAATTCACTTGATAAATCTTACCAATATCACTTGCTTGTTCTCTGCACTCAAACGCCCCGCAGTTATCATGGTCGAAAGCTCATCAACCTTATCAGATACACTATTCGCATCGTTGGTTTGGTATGGGAATCCGAGGAATCCAACAGAGGTCGAGTAATCACCAACTTGTAGTGTGTTTTGTTTTTTATTTCGAAGACGCGAAAGATGGGGAGGGGAGGAGTGGGGGGATCGTGTAAGAAAAAAAAGTGCACGAACGATCGATGAAAATCGTTTCCCAATCGTGTGGAACCAAATCAGTAGGCGAAAGCCCTATCGATGGGCACCCCGCCCTCATCAGACCGAACCGCCCAAGCACACCAACAAACAAACTGAACTCACTGATTAAGGGTGGCTTGTCAATGTATGGTCCAAAACCATTATATGAATTGGCAAGCCCATAATCGAAAAGGCTAATCAGCCCATTCGTCTATTGGTATAACGCATGGTGTTGTAAGTTATTGACCTGTGGTAAGTACGATACAGACGGAGTGCATGGATAAAATTAATAATCTGGACTCACAATACCAACTACTGAGCTCATCGACATCAACTCTGCCTCGGGTGATACCATACCCGTTTCAGCAAACACTCCAGGGGGTTTGTAGTCTTTGGCGAAGAAAGAGAACTGATCAGGCGGGTCAAACACCATCTGCCCAATCTTGTAAGACATACTCTCAAACAGCCCGTAGCGAAACTTCACATTAGGACGTCGTTGAAAGGAGAGTGACCTCAATATCTGCATCACCTTCAGGAGCGGCTCGCGTATGTTCCCACTTACAGGATCTTCGTCGACCACTGGAGTCAATGACTCAGGATCTAAAGTAATGGCCGCAGCAACGGCTTTCAGGTTGCCATATTTATTGTTGCCGAAGGTTGTCCCACCACTATTGAAGGATCCACTGATGAAGGCTTGTGATACACGCCGAACAAAGCCAGGGGAAGGGTTCGAAATTCCATGATACTGAATGAGACTCTTCGAAATGAAAGGAGCTGAACTCCGGTATCGAATCAAATTCGCCAAGAATTCATCAACTGATTGGTACAACATAGTTCGCAACAAAGAATACAAGGAAGGGTCATTATAAATGTAGAGTGAATAACAGTCCACCTCAAGACAGCTGTAACTTACCTTCATACTCAGCATCTCTGAGTTCCACCTTGACTAGGTTCATAAATGATGGCGGGTTCCTCAACGAATATGTATTGCCGAGCGTGATAGTCGAAATCAGGTTTTTGAGAAAGACTGTTTCGCCATATTCATCAACTACCTTGAAGATCGTTGATGTGTCGCCGATGATGTGGGCATCAGATAATACATACACTCCGACGTCAGCTGAAGATTCTTTGAGATGGTACGAAGCTGCAGAATCAGAAAAGGTAGTTGGATCGAATGCGCCAACTTTCAAAGAAAGAACGTCTTCCCTTGAAGGAAGTGAATCGAAGGCAGGAGTCTCCGATAGAGTCAGGGAGCACAAGCAATTGTTGTCATCAGTAATTGCACACACCCCATTTCCGCATGTATTATTCAGAGTAGGATAAATCTCGGCAAATGTCATATTATCTTTCTCCCATGGCACGGAGAAAAAGTTGTTAGAGTTGACGGAATCTACAAACGGAACCCTGTCGAGTGTGTTAGGAGAGCGACGATATAGAGAGATAGCGAGTAAGTATTGGAAATTTTCTTTCGTAGACAACATCGGCTAAACCGCGTAGACCACAATTTTGAATAAACTCACGTGTTCTCAGTGAACCAGGGATTCTCTGTAGCCTTATGGATGATAGCTCTGAAGGAACACGCATGGCAACAAAGAATATTGTTGAAATGTCAGCTAAAATGAGATTTGTTCCCCAAACACATAATAAAAGTTGGCATACACATGACGCACATCATTCCGTCTTCGCGAACTTTCACCAACTGAGTACAGCTTGTATCCGTCCAGAAGAAGATATTTTGCGAGGGATATGGATAGTTGTAAACCGGACGGGTATTGACAAGTGGGTTGTTGGCAATCATTGAGTCTGGATCGCAAACTATACCACCATCTGCAGTACATTGATTCACATTAGTCCCAAGGGTGACTCTTTCACCATGGTACTCAAAATCATAGTTATAATTGGACCTAGTGGACTGGATATATTTCGTAGAAGACAAGAAAAGGGGCTAAGTGATGAAAGACAAAAAAACACAAGGAGGATGGGTGAGAGGCCCACAAACTCACATTTACTATGCAACATGATCTGGCAGCAACGGCCTGAAAAAAAATAAGACAACACATAATAGGGGCAATTGAAATGAGCTTCGAAAACGATAATGTGATGCAGGAAGCTCAGGAAGGGGCATACATCAAACTCACACTTCTTGGGTCCGCACACATGGAGTGGGTGTGCCTACGGCCCACTTGCCTGATCCACGGTGCAAATCCCGTAATAACTTTCTTGGGGTTCTTGTAGAATGATAAATCTACGCATGGCTGACGGATATACTCATAGAATGCACCAGGTTGTACTTGCACAATCTCCAAGTCATTCACACGGCATTCCTTCATGAAACACAGTAGGTTCGAATCAAGTGTGACCGTGTTGGCAAACTTGCAAGAACCATCGTCTTCCGGATTACACAATGCCTGGTAGAGCCCGGAGCTTGGAGACAAGACAAACCTCTTGATGGATTCATCACTATCCCAATGATCGGGGTTATAATGCTTCAACGGGAGACTTGAATCTCCCCTGAAAACAAACTTTGCACCCAACTTCAAGAAGTGGTACTTTGGCAAATCAACGCATAACGGATAGCGGTCACCAATCCACCCTCCATCAATTGAACTCTTGGGGAAGAAGTCATGCCTATCAACGTCGATTCGAAGCGGGTCCTGTCGCGACTTCTCCGACCGAAACAACTCTTCCACATTACCTCGACGAACTGTGAATGAAAAACCTGTCAGGACTCTTGCATTGCTCAATATATCCACGTTGGTGTAGGTGATTATCACCCTTCCAAAATCGTCGAGCATCTCTGTGCCGTCGGGATTGAGCTCATGCAGCCCTATTGTGAAGAGCTGCATGACCTGTGAGAAGGAAATAGTAGCAATTGATTTTAGACAGAATAAACCCAGGTCCAAAAGTGGTAGAGTGATGAATCGTACCTCCCGGGCGTAGTTTTCGTCTGGAAAAACCATCTCGCCAGATGTATCCCACGCGATGCGGGTGGATGAACTCTCTACAAAGCTGAATTGCTCGCCCATCTTTGGACTAAAAGTCATTTCCTTGAGAATATCAAAGTAATTCCCAAAGCAGTGACGGATCATGATGTCGTAGGTGTATAAGTTGGACTCGGTATTGTCCGGATTGGAAGCAGCACCTACATACGTCATAAACGGACAGTGTTTGTGAGAATGACGACATGGGCGAAAAAATCCGTCAACACACCACAGAGCACGTACCAACATTCAGATGTTCATATAAACTCCATGCCATACGCTGGCATAATTGATCCTCCCCCTCAAGTACGTTCATTGCCCAAACGGTGGCCTTCTGCTTGGAATAATCTCCATACGAATCCGCGCAGCCAATGCAATCCAAATCACGATTTATCACGTCAAAGTAGTCATCAAGCGTGGGATCTGGAGCAACCTCATTGGGACTACCACAAACAAGCGTGCCCCCACCGCGATTAGACTGTATTTTGTTAACGAGGGTCACCTTTGCAAGGTCCTTTGCCATGGCCCCGAGCATATGAGGATCCATATTCAACTTCATTTGATCCGCGAATTGATCTATCATGATGGAGTCGCCGTATCGTGCTCCCTGGTTGACGCGGTACGTGGATGCATACGAATACCGCGCAACGGGGACGACACTGAGGGTCTGCGTCTTGAGAGCATCAAAGTATGATGAGGGGTGGTTGTCTGGGTACTGCATAATGCCGATTGTTGTCCAGTTGCTGATGTAGGTGATGTTCGTGGTGTTCACCGGATGAATAGACTCGTATCCTGTGAAATCATAGATGGACCTGGATTTAGGGTATCAAAGGCAGGCAATAATCGGACACGTGTCAGGTAAGCAAGCTCCAGGGCAGCAAGGGATAGGCACACACTCTGTCTCTGCCAACCCTAATAAAACTCACAATAAATCAGGATGAACATTCTCCCAACAACCCTCCTTCTCCGTCATAATAAGCATGCCATACTGGTCATAGTCCACTTCATCGCAACCATCCTCCACTAAATCATTCCATAAGTACAGATCTCTGATGTATGGATTTTCGTCGTTGCTGTTTTCCAAAGCATGAACGAAGGCGGCATTGGATCGATTCGTTAGACTGTTGGTACAGTTGCTGGCGCCGAGGTCAGGACGTGGAATCCAACGCGATACGGGGTTGCCAAGAGAACATGGCAACATGGTAATGTTGCTGTCGAGAATGGAGTCATCCCAACGCAAATTATCCACTGCGTAAATATATTTTGATTGATCGAACCCCGATGTCTCGTTGTAACTCGCAAGCGAAGTGTTGTAAAGGTTGGCTAGCGTTATGTCATCAAACGTGATCACCGCCACAACATCTTTCAGCGAGTTTATGGAAGTTGTGTATTCTTTGACGCACACATTCTCCTCGTAACTCAAAACACAATTGTCCTGATTCAGGAAGTTAGGCTGCTCATTCGAACAGAGAGCAATGTTTGGATCGTTGTAAACATAATACAGCTCAGCCCATGGATATTTTACCACTCTGAGACCTTGACGATTTTCACGCAAAGTAGAACGCAATACAGAGTTGCCTCCTCCATCCATGACAGGATTCTCAAGTGAATTATCATGGAGGATCAAACGACTGTCAAACAATGCGTATGTGTCATCAGGAAGTTTGGCAAAAACTGGCTTGTCGGGGACAAATCTTGAGGGGATGTCATCTGGGTTGGTAGGATCAGCACCCCGATAATCATTATCGTAAGGGGACGGAAACGTTGCACAGATCTCATTTTGCACTGGAGTCTTCAGGAGCCAATCGCCCCCAAACGTCTGTTCGGTATTGATGGGTGTGACAGTGGTTGGGTCATGGTCCGACAAGTCAAGGAGGTGCAGATCGGTCAAATTGATAAAGTTAGGATCGAGGTTGACTGTTGGGTTCCCATGTCGGATTGATCTACAGTCGCCTTCTATGAAGAAATTCATTCTGTTAGGGAACTGTTTTGGGAGGAGAGAAGAAGAGTGCATAGCAGGAGTAAGCCTGGCAATTGGAGAATCCGAATTAAAGAAGTCTTCAAGTTGTCACTTACTTCAGCCTTACGTCCCTCCACCTCATCCACCTCACAAAGCTGAAATTCCTTGGTGCCATTCATGTCCAAGACCACACCTGTACTGTCAATCTGGAATGGATACTTAATCACAGTCCTGACTTCTCCCGCATAACTCACGATGTAAGCAATCTCCTCCTCTTCCAAATTCGTCGGAGCTGACGAGGGAGCAGTACTCGTTGATGGAGCATCAGTGTAAGTATCACCCAAGTCTTGAAACCCCGCAATACTAAACTCGCCAGATGCACTCATGTTCTTGGCAGTCATTTGGAACGTCACGAGGTCAACACTACCATTCCACTCAGTGAAGTTGTCAATCCTGAAACTATCTGTGACAACTTCTTGCCATCCGCCATCTAAGCGGTCAATTTTGCGGTTCAGTGGACGTGCCCAAAAGTTGCATACAACCTTGTTACATGGCCCATTAATCAAATCATTATTGTTGAGCTTCACACGTATCACGATAACCATGTCGACACTATCAATATTTTCAATCTTGGTTAGGAAGCTGAATCGGTACGACTTGCCGGGAATGACATTCTTGCGGATGTTCTGAGTTAGAACACTGCCACGTTTCATAACCATTACGTCTCTATTGAGATCCGGATCCTTGCGAAGAGTCGCGGCAGTGGATGAATACATCCAGTATTGATAGGAGTAGTCAAAGTTAGGATTGGTAAAAAAACCTGTTGTCGGTACTGAAACATCGGTAAATGTGGTGTTGCCAGTGCTTTCACTTGAACCCGAGCTAATCTTGGACACACGCACATCATCCACGAAAAAACTTGCACCTGAATCGGCGATACGAAACCTGAGATGGTAATGGTTGCACTGCTCTGGTTCGAGTAAATTGCCACGATACGTCCAATCATCTCCAACCTTGTGCACTGCCTCTATAGTCACCCATTCATTCTTGAGGGCGATCAGCGTACGCGAGATCATGTGCGAGTCATCGACAGGGAGTGTCCATTTAAGATCGCCTTTTTCCTGATGGTAATGTCCAGTGTACATTTGAAACACCTGATCGTCGGCTTCGACGCGGATCTTGAGGGAAACCTTGAACGTATCCCCAGCTATGATGGGTTCGGAAATGCGTCCAGTACTACATGCAGGAGAGATGGGCCTGTAAAAAAAACACGTCCTCCCACCCCAGAATTTCAAGCTGGCGGAGCCAGAGTAGACAAGGCTGGGGTTTTCGGTGGCATTCATGAGGGTACGTGTACACGTGCCAAGAAATTGGGCCAGAACTTGATCCCTGCTACCTTCCATATCACCTAAAACCAAAATGTTCCTTGCAGTAGAGGCACTTGAGAGAGACTGGAAATGGAGCAAAACGAATAGGGGGGTGGGGTTGAGATGGTTAGAGCATATCGTCAGATGCAAGGACATGGCGTGAATACGCAGCATAGTGAAACGCACCGACGTAGGCGCAGAGGAAGTACTGGTAACCTCCAGCGCCCGGGAGCTGCCTGATGCACTATCAGGAGGCAAAGTGGAGGAAGCAATGGTTGGAACACCACTGTTGGGAGCAAGACNCCCTTCTGTGTCTGATACGAGCCTCCAATATTAAGAGCCCCCCAACGTAACATTTTTGAATTCTGAACGTCGGCGTTGGTGAAGGCGAATTTTCTCCAACGACTGTGCTTTTCGCAGGGATGGGGACCGGATTCACCAATGCGGTACGTTTCCTCCTTGCGTGGGTTCAATCTGCGTCTCCAATACTTACGTAGACTTGAAAATTCACCAGACGCAAAGTTGGAAGGGTCCATCTGACTAACTACCCAGTTCAGCTGAAGCTTGGTCATCGCCTCAGCATGACTCAACTCCATAGCTGTGGTGGAAGAATTCCCATCGCCACTGCCGCCTCCGCTCTGCAATTCCAGAAACTTGGCTTCCAAATCGTCCAGCTCGGCTGCCGTTGGACCAAACGTATTCTTCTGTAGAAATCTCGATATCTCGTTGCGCACGGTCGTGCTGCGTTCGTAATATGTCAAAAAGTATGGAAGATTGACGTAATCGGTCTTGGTTGGATCCTTGGCATTACGCTTGGATGTGGCGGGCAGGGTGACTTCGCAGAGATATTCCCCTTCGACGAAGTTAGAACCAGAATTGCTAGCCTCACCACAGAGGTATTCGACTTGCTGGGAGGCGGGGCCGGAGGGACGAGCCCAATCGCCAACGGAGCCAGTGTAGTCCCCGTATGCGTCGGCGGGAACTCGTGGCAGACTCCGTCCTAGGGAATAATAATATCCCTTCTTATTCTGCTTATCCTCGAGGGGCACGGTCCACCTGTGGAAGACGCACATGGAGGTAATGCCGTAGCCATCATTTCCTGAGATGACAGTGGTGGGTCTTATTGGTTTGAGAAGGATGGTCTGTTCCAAGGAAGCGGTGTTGATGTTGGTCAAGTGGACGGGGACGCCGGGAGTAAGGGTGGACCCATCCTCATTGACGCAGGAATGCTTGACGGCGATTGGGTCAAAGACGACCGCCGCCGATGTTAATGCCGCTAGGATTGGCTGCGAGGTTAGGGCGGATAGGATCATCTTGATGGTGCGAACTTGGAGACGGAGAAAAAGACAATCCTTTGGGGAGTTTGCCACTTCACCACAGAATAACGCTTCGATAGAGATTTGGTGGCAGGCTGTCTGTTATTCAAATAAACAAAGAGCAGTCGGCTTGAAGGCGGTTCTTGCTACTGTTTGAGGGAACAACAATAATCACTGGAACAAAACTGGAACAACTCTCTTTTTTTGTGCTGCAGAGTGTGGTGCAGAGAGAGAGATCATCAGAAGAATGGTCATTTTTGGTTAAAGAAGCAAAGAGCAGTCGGTGTGTGTCTTGGTGGAGCAGGCGGTGTTGAATGTGATTCTTGCTACGATTGTTTGAGGGAACAACGATACATAATCACGGAACAACTTTTCTTTTTATGTGCTGCAGAGTTCGGTGCAGAGAGAGAGATTAGCCGAAAATGGCCATTCTTCTGATAATCTCTCAGGGATAATAAATGCCAGAGATGAGAATCCTTGCGGCTCAGACACCGATTTTGGAGAGAAGAAAAACCACGAAAAATGAAAAATCACATGGTAGCTGGTTGCGCAAGACATTTTTCGCTCTAGTGTTGTACTCCTTTTTGTTGATACTCTAGACATTAAATGTCTGAATAACAAAATTGGTGAGAAGGTTGGATTAAATGAAAATACGCATAATCAACGTTGCTTATGCAAACCTTACATGAATATTGCAAATGAAAACATGCAAATCCTCAGGAGCACAGTAGTAGTGACGATGAGAGCGAGGACAAACACAGTCCGGACAATGATTAGAAATCACACTACTTCAACTGCGTCCGTGAAAATGAACTCATCCAAATGAATGCTGAATCGGTAGCAAAGCATCACAGCTTACAGCACACTTCGATGAATGAAAAATCAACACACACACGAATGAAGGCATTCATCTCGTCCAATCGCCGCCATCACTTTCATCAATCATCAATTCGACCACTCACTTCCATCCATCCACCTCATATCATACTTGGTCACACCCTCCCATCCCCCCCCCCCAGTTCTTTGTCATGCGTGTCTCCAATAATGCATGAATCAAATTAATTTTGACATAGATTTACCAGCTGAAATTCTAGAATCAAACGTGACCTTTTTTTTCGCGAAGTTTCGACTGTCTCTCATACATTGACCTTACTTCGGGGCAAAACGACAATTTAATGACTGTTGACACCACATCTAACCTTCTCGAGCATAGTGTATAATATCATTATCGCTCTCTCACGGAGATGTGCAATCACTTTCCCCACCAGCTCCTCGAGAAAGATTCCTTCGATCCCTTCGTCGTCGTTCGAGCGGCGGTGGCGGAGGCGGCGGACGACGGCCGAGACGAGGTGCAGCCCCTCGAACCGCCGTCCGACTTCCAACTGAACCCCCCCGGCAAACCCCCCCCCACTTTCCCGCCATTAGCGTCCCTCAACGAATCGCGATACTGGTTGACCTTGGAGAACCGCTCGGCCCGTTCCTCCTTCCTCGAATCGATTACCTCCTTCCGCGCCTTCTCCCTGTTTGAGAGGCTGAGCTTCGACTTGACGGTTTTGGCCGTCGCCGTAACGGCTGCTTTCCCCCCCTTGAAGGCCGCCACGCTCCCGGCTGTAATCGCCGCCGCTTCCAGTACCACCATATTATTTCGTGTGGGAAAAAAAGATTGGAAAAGGCAGAAAATAGAGAATAATTCTGTCTTGGACTACCATACCGTTAAAGACCGGGGTTTTACAAGAAGCAAAAAAAATCGAAGATTTTGTTTAGGATGGCTGTCTTCTTCAAATTGCGCTGCAGCTTCCGGAATCCCCCACCGGCCTACCGTATGTATCGGGGTTTAAGAAACACCGGGGTTTAAGAAACACTCACTAAATTAGTCAGATAATAAAAACAAGGAGGAATTAAATTTGAAAGCGATGCGGTCGTTNGACAGCCTGCCACCAAATCTCTATCGAAGCGTTGTTCGGTGGTGAAGTGGCAGGCTGTCTGTTATTCAAAGAAACAAAGACAAAGAGCAGTCGGCTTCTTGGATGGAGCAGGCGGTGTTGAATGCAATTCTTTAAAGGAACACATATGATAAATATATCAATGGCAAACTTCTCTTTTTTATGCTGCACTGAGTTTGGTGCGGGGTAATTCTCCCCGAAAATGACCTTTCTTCGATAACTCCCGAAAATACAAAATGCCAGAGCAATAGAGGAATCCTTATGCCTCGCTAGCCTCGGGATTCAAAAATAAAATTGCAACTTCGGAATAATATTTTTATTCATGCTCATCAAGTTGAGCTTCGCCGGCGGGCAAAGAAGAATCGCCACACGTGATTCAAATAGTAATAATAGTTTTCCCGGAGAAATCAAAAACGCTGTGTTTCTGTAAAGTAACAAGGCACGTGCCTTCGTTACTCAATCCACACTCCCCCCTCCGACCTGTTGAAAGACAAGTCACTCCCATGACTGTCGTTTTTCTTACGAAGGCGCCATCTCCACTCACTAAATTAGTCAGATAATAAAAAAAAGGAGGGATTAAATAAGACTGTTTAACCTAAAACAAGCCGATAGGGGCTTCGCCACGTCGCGACGAGGATGGTGTGTACTATTTTAGTATGTAGTACATACTCTACATACACGGTTCGGATTGGTACATC
>JALLOS010000053.1:0-19745 GCA_036939435.1 Stephanodiscus minutulus
CGACGGCGGCGCCCGTGGCGACGTCCACCGCGGTCGCCGATGCGCCGCCGCCGCCGCCGACGACGCCGACGGCGACGCCGACGACATCTGTTAAACTAAACTTAAAAATAGATGCTTTCATTAAATTAATTATTTTGTTAGCTAGGTTAAGTATTTGAATAATATCCTTCGCGTGCCGCGTCGAACAACCCATCGCGATGAGATTTCCGGGGGGGGGCAGCTATTTAACACCATAGCCATGCCGCTAGACCTGGCGTTCGGCTTTGCCATATCTGCTTCCCATGAAGCGCGCAAAGCATCCGCCGCGCCGCAAAGTCTATCGTTCAACATGGATGAGTTCGCTTTGTCAGAATCATCGGATGACGACGCCCCATCTTCCAAGAAAGCACTGCCTGATTTCACATTGCAAAAATCAGACGATGACTCCGTCACATCTGGGGATGATTCAAATGGCTGGGAAAGGGAGGAGGATCAAGTAAGGAATGCATTTGACATCCAGGCGGATGCAGAGGATGAGCTAGAGCTAGCAAATTTTACCTTTGACGGTCCAGTGAACGAGGTTCCTGAGTGGACAACGTTGACCAACAATTCGGAGATGGGGAATCCAAATGATGAAGTTGCTGCTCCCGTACAAGTTGTTGAGACTAGAAACATTGTTCTTCAGAAGACAAATATGAAGACACTGAAATCAATCATGTTACTATTCAGTGTATCCCCAAACGAGAACAAGGCATTCTCCGATTGCATTTGGGACTCCCCTCACGCGACGAAAGTCAGTGACGATTCTCTCAACCATCTCCACACAATGGCTGCCGGGGAGAGAGTACCGACATGGATCATTCTTGATGGGGAGGAGGTACCTGTGGTTGCCGGCATTGACATGAACACTGGTTCGGAGAAGGGCTTCTTTGGACCAACTAACAAGGAGAATGCTATTGGTGGAAAGCGGACGAATTTTTCGACGGCTGCCCCGGTTGAGCGGCCACAGTTTCTACCATCCCTGTAGACACCTTTTTTATGTAAGTCCATAGTAGTTCCATATGTAGATATCAATGCGAAGGTGACAAACTTTTTCCCTTTTTGCACTATCGGAATTAGTATGTACCAAAAACGTATTTTACCCTATTTTATTATTCCCTCTACTTTCTCACCCCAAGCTTCTTCCCCTTTGGAGCGTTACAGACAGAAGGACAGATTTCAACACCCCCTGTTACCTAAGTTCTTTTTTTTTTCCACTGAGCGCGCGGGGCCCTACCCGCAGGCGCAACTCTACTGGGCTGGCCGAACTATGGGGTGGATGGCCGATTGAACTAGCGAGGCAGCGCAGGGTTCTTCGGGCGGCGCCGACTCCCGCCACAGTTTTGCCCCGATTCCCGCCAGATTTGCATATTCTCCTTTGTCAAAATTTCTCATTTTTCTCTTCTTGTGTTTCCATAGGCATCTTGAGAACAAAATGGCCGTTTGCAAATGGTCAGCAGAGCACTCCGAGGTCTCACAATCTCCATGTTGGATGCACCCCAGTAGCGGTGGATGTCCTTAATGCCCCGTCGGCATCAGGAGTGGCAGAGGGATGAGGGGGGATAGTGCAAGCGCAAGAGGGAAGAGCGTCATTTTCTCTCAAACGGATGGGGCAAGCCAACGGCACGACCGACAGTGGGGGGTGGAGAGAGCGAACATAATTCGGATGACAAAGGTGGTGACATCATGGTGTGCTATCGAAAACACTTATCTTTCTTTCGTCCCCCCCTGTTGTTGTAGCCGCCGTCCACTTTCCCTGCTGCCGCTGTTTTTATATGCCGCAAGACTGTTTGTGCATTTTAAGGCTTGCGCCATCCATAAAGCACTCTAATGAATAATGAGAAATTTGACAAAAGAATATTTGACAATCTGGCGGGAATCGGGGTAAAACTGTGGCAGGAGTGAACCGCCTGAAGAACCACCTGATTCAGAACCGCCCAATTCAATGGCATCCTGTGTGTGTCAGAATATGATTTTGCACAGAGAAGACTACTGCAGTTTCCAGTTCAATTGGTTCAAGGGAACAAACTAGCCCTGTAGGCCGCTACGAGAGGTACAGTGTTTTAGGAATAGCACCCCGTACTTCTCGTAGCCGCCGCCTACCATAGGAAGTAGTACCTAGGCAGAAATCTAGTTTATCCCTCGAATCAATTGAACTGGAAACTGTAGTAGGGACCACGACATTCAAAATTAGCATTATGGTAATGAGAGTTAAGATATAAAAAATGGTCTGCCATTAACTTATGCCTTGGACACATACTCTGAGGAGTTATGGTCATACCACACCACCAGAGTGGGTTTGTCATCAATGATGTTGCATCGCTTCCACCATTGACGATTGGGACGCATTCCCTTATGCCACATCAACCCCCCGTGAAATAGGAGCCACATCCGTGTTTGTCAAGTAAATTGTAGACAGGGTGTGACCCATGATGATGAATGCATCCCCTGGCTGCATGAAAGCAAAAAACTGAAGGTTTGGGAGAGAAGTTACTTCCGCCTTCCAAGCCGGCATAGCATAAGCTTCGCCATCTCAGTCCTTCTACCAGCACAGAGTCTGTGCAGTGTTGGCGTCAGCCATGAGGGGGGCAAGCCGCAATTCACTCGAGAGCAGTAGCAATCCTTGAGTACCCCTGCTGGCCCTGCCTTGTGCCAGCCCCCCCTGGGGCCTGAGGTGCACCTGGAGTGGGGGCTGCACAGCAATTTGCCCCCCCTCCCTTGTGCTGGCACCGCGGCGGCTTGTTGAGCAGCCCCGGCCTGTTGAGCCACCCCGGCCTATTTAGCACCTGTGGCTAGTTGTGCTACGGCGGGTGATGCCCCTCCCCCCTAGGCGTGAGGTGACTGTCCCTGGGGTGGACCATGAATGGGTCCGGTGCCGGAGCCTTGTGCCCCCCCCACCCCCCCATCATGGAGCCGTTCCTCGGCTGTCCCCGTGGCGGTGATATGTCTCCGGTTGGAAAATGTCCACCCGCCTTGCTTCCCAAGCCACGTCATCGTGGGGGCGTGCGTAGGGAGCTCTGTGGAAACTGCCCCTGAACGATGCCCAGTAGTCCTGGCAATCGTCGACAAAATCATACTCCATCTCGTCCTTGAACAAGAAGCCGCGCCCTCCTCAAGGGGGCTGGAGTCCCTGCGACTGCGTTTGGCAATTGGGGTTGAATTGAACATGGCCTTGACAACCATGTTGGTTGCCACCCTCTCTGCCTTGCTGGACCATCACCCTCCCCCCCCCCAGGAGGAGAAACGATAGAAGAAACCCCCATCGCCACTCATTTTTGATAGGATGGCAACGTTACAAGGGATTCTTGTCTGGGTTGACGTTGCCCAAATTGACATTGTCGTGCACCCAGGTACTCTCGTCTGTTGGGGAGGAGCCCAATGAGGTGCTCTTGTCTGTTGGGGATGAGCTAGAGGACAATGGTGCTGGCTCCGCTTGACAGATGGTCAGTACAGCCGCGCCTACTATCCTTGTCACCATGGCACCGGGAACGTTATTACAGAATTGTCCGGACCACTGAACAATCACACGATGGTTTCGTATGCTGGGTTGGTGAGGGCTGTACTCTATGCGCCTGCCCCCTGGCAAGTGTAGAGTAATTGTTGCTATTTACCGAGGTTGTTTCCTGGGGTATCCCCCTGTGCGCCGGCCTTTTTGTGAAAATTCCGGAGGCGGCGGACGTCGGTGATTTTTTGAGTTCAACCTTGGCGGGGCACTTGACATTTAAGTAAATTACTGATGATGGGGGGAGTGCGGTGATCACATTTCGAAATCTTATTGACTAGGGTACTAGCTAAATGCTGCCGCCACCATCTCATTGTGTGCTGCATCAAACGTGAGAATGAGAATCTCCACACTTGGGGCACCTGCTCACGTCTGGTCCTCCCCGCAAGCGAGTCCAACAACATGCTCCCTCACTCATCACTCTCTACCTATTATAGAGTGTAGATGTTAATCCCCGTATGCACACAACTTCATTATGCATACAGGGATCCCATATGTGCAAAAAGTTCATTTTTGGAGTGTTTGAGCAGTATTTATTCACATATGGGGATTCGCATATGGGGATTTGCACACATTTTGCACACAAGCAATTTGTATACGGGGATCCCCATAGGCAAAAATGCCTGAAAAAGCATATTTCGGACCGTTTATTTTTGCATAATGAAGTTGTGCGCAAATGGGGATTAACATGTATGCGGTGCATCGGTTGCGTTACCGCCAAAAACTGGCCACAGCGGAACAGTACTACATAAATCGCATGGTATGACATCGTGCGGCAGCGGCACATCAGCGCCGCCGCCGCCCGCCCGCGCGCCCGCCTTGAAACTTCTCTTCTTTCGGCCGGCCACTCGCTCCATTTTTCATCTTCATCTGGCTGGATCGACCATCCAGCGCCTCCATCCAGTCCCATCTTCCGACGTAGCATGTCCCGCTATTTGAGACCCCTCCTGAATAACAACGTCCTCTGCAAGCGCGTTGCCGCGTCGTCGTCCTTACCCGCCAACACCAACAACAACACCAACAACGTCGGCGCCCGCGCAGCAGCGAATCGTCGTCTCATCGGGACCAACGCCGAGCACGACCTCGTGGTGTCCATCCTCGGCCCGCCCAACGCGGGCAAGTCGACGCTGTTCAACCGCCTGATGTGCAAGGAATCCAATCGCGCGTACAAGCTTGGGAGCGAGAAGCGAAAGACGCGATCTAACGGGCGCGTGGGGTACCGCGATCCCTCGAAGAGGACGCACGGCGGCGCGATCGTATCGCACGTCGCTGGGACCACCCGCGACCGGCGGGAGTGCATAGGGAGGCTGGGCGGTACCTACTTCCGCCTCGTGGACACCGCCGGCGTCGACGGGGACAGGATAGACAACTCGATGGGGAGGAGGAACGAGGGGTCGATGGAGTGCGCCATGATCCGGCAGACGATGGAGGCGGCGAGGATGTCGGACCTGGTCTTGCTCATGTTCGACGCGAGGCTGGGGGTGTCGTCGGATCTGCTCGAGACGATACGATGGCTCAGGAAGATCAGTCTTCGTTCTTCTTCCTCCTCCTCCTCCTCCTCCTCCTCCTCCTCCTCACCCGCCGGGTCCGTCGTAGTCGATTCGGAGGACGATGACCGACCTCATTATCGTCGTCGCGAGATCGCCATCCTCGCGAACAAGCTGGAGGGCGATCGGTGGGCCACGTCCGGCGCGGGCGGGAATGGAGTCCTCGACAGCATCGCCGAGGTGGCGCGGGCGGGCCTCGGCGAGCCGATACCGATATCCGCAGAGCACGGCGACGGCATGGCGGAGATCGCGGTCCTCGTCGACAGGCTCGCGCGGGAGAAGAGGGCGAGGCTCGGCCTACCCGAACGGGCCGACGACGATGCGGACGAGGAGAGGAGGAGGAGGAAAGGAGGGGGTGCCTCGTCGTCCTCTTCGGAGGACTCCGAAAATGTCAGGCCGCTGCAGCTCGCGATACTCGGGAGGCAGAACGTCGGCAAATCGACGCTCGTGAACGCCCTCCTGGGGGAGGAGCGGGTGATCGCCGGGGAGATGCCGGGGCTGACGCGCGACGCCATATCCGTGCCGTGGCTGTGGAAGGGCAGGCCGCTGCAGATCGTCGACACCGCCGGGATACGACGCGGGGCGAAGCGCGAGCGTTCGAACGACTGCGACATCGAGGACCTCGCCGTCCTCGATGCCATGAGGGCGATGAAGCTCGCGGACGTCGCGGTGCTAGTACTGGACTCGACAGCGCGAGTCGTGCAGCGTCAGGAGCTGGCGATCGCGGACGCGGTCGTACGCGAGGGACGATCGTTGGTCATCGCGGCCAACAAGATGGATCTGGTCGTCGAGGGGGGGTACACGTCGCACGACTACGCGTCCGCGGTACGCGATCAGATCGAAATGCGTTTTCCGATGCTACGTAAGACGCCGGTCGTGGCGATGAGCTCGATCAACGGCGAGGGCGTGCACAAGCTCATGCCCGTGGTTTTCAACGCCAGGGAACGTTGGGCACGCGTCATACCCACGGGGATGCTGAATAGGTGGCTCGAGGAGGTGCTGGACGAGCACTCCCCCCCCATGCAGCGGGGCAGGCCCGCGAAGATCAAGTACATCCTACAGACGAAGGGCCGACCCCCGACGTTCTTGTTGTTCTGCAACGTGACTGAGCTGCCGGTGTCCTACCTCCGATACCTGACCAGGAGTTTCCAGGATTCCTTCGACATGTTCGGCATGGAGGTTAGGTTGGTCGTCAAGAAGAGTGCTTCCGAGAATCCCTATGCGAGTAAGGCTTCCTCCACGAATAAGACGACGGGCATCGGTGGTTGGCAGGGCAGGAAGAAGAGACTCGTGGCCGGGTTAAAGAAGACGGGTATGCCGCCGGGTAAGGACAGGCAGCGATCGACGCAAAAGAAAAGGTAGTAGTCGGAGGCGATATGGATGATACTTATAACCAATAACCTAACGATTGATACGAGCGACACTGTAATTCATTGTAAAGACATGACGAAGACCACTGGTGGCATCCTCCTCGGCGATGGCAACTTCCCTCCTAGTTGGTGGGATCCCTTCCCTCGGAGGGTGGCGACCTCAGAAGCGTCAGCTCACTCGGGATTGTTGGCTACCTTGGCACTGGCGTTGGCGTTGGCGTTGGCGTTGGCGTTGGCGTTGGCGTTGGCGTTGGCATCGGTATCGGCCGCAGCTTTGGTAATGAAAAAGGCAGCGGACCCTGCGTGTGCCGTGGATCTGCGATAGTTCTGGTTGGGTCGAGAGAGTGGGTGGCTGGCTTTCGGAGTGCGAAAGCTAGTCAATTTTTAAAGAAGTTGGGGGAATCGGGAAAAGGTAAGTATGGTAATTCGTGCGACGATATTGTTAGATTGCTGTAAGTTTATTCTCTCTATTTTGGATGCACTGAAGAGTCTCTCCCCCTTCCCCCAGTGCGACGATACTTATGGCAGCCAAACAGATTTACAGTAGCGTAGGATCTTGGCGCCCGCCCTCCTCTAAGTTAGCGCTGTTAAACTGAATTTATTCAGATTGCGGCAAAGTTGAATGTGGCCATGGGCTGCGAGTTATATTGACCACTGGTTGGGCACTCGTCCTCAGCAAGATCCTTCTGATGAATTCCGAACGCGAACGTACTCCCATTTGCGGCGGGGGCAAGGTTCTCGTCATCGGCTTCATCCTCCGCTCCAAAGTACGTTTCGATGATATGGACTGCCTTCGTGTAGACCTCGTCGCTTTCGTGCTCCTGTAGGGCTTCTATCATCGTCAGGCCATCGCATTCGTCGACAAAGCTGTGGTACTCCTTACCCAACTTCATTCCCAACTTGAGGATAGAATCGACGGCATCGAGTGCAACCAAGAGCATTTTGGTATCGTTGACATTGAGGACGCTGCAAACAGCGTCGATGGCCCCAGCCTCGACGGCGGACATAATTTGCTTGTCAGTCCCTCCCGTGGTAACATTGCTCACAACCCAAATAGCCTCCTTGCGAACTTCCCATTCAGAAGACATGGCCATCTCGACAACTCGTCCCATGCAGCCCTTCGTCTTTAGGACGAGGCTGATTTGTTGGTGGGTACCCGCTGCAATGTTGCTGAGGACCCAGCAGGCTTCCTTACAAATCAACCGCTTCGAGCTATTGAGCAATCCATTAATTTTTGGCATCAATCCTGCGTCAATGACGGCTTGGGTCTGTTCGTCGCTTCCCGAAACAATGTTCCCGACCGTTCGCAATGCGGGCGTGACATTGCCCGAGTTTTCGCCGAGCAGGTCAACGAGCGCTTCGAGGATTCCCTCCCCGTCAAGCACCGACTGGATGCGCTCATCGGCACCATCACTGATGTAACTGAGAGCCCACAGGGCGTCCGTTTTTGCGGCAGCGTTGTTGCCCCCCAGGACTTGAGCGAGGATGGGCACGGCCGGTGAGATGAGGTCAAGACGAGGCTGGGGCTTGCCACGACAGAAGTTACTCAGAGCCCAAACGCAGTTGTCGAATAGGGACTTGTTAGCAGGCTTCGCGATATTTTGGAGGAGTGGCTGCATGGCCCCCGCTGATAGGACAGCATCACGTAATGTGGATGAGTCGCCGGCAATGTTGCCGAGACACCACGCGCACTGTTCGCGCACCTCGGCATCCGGCGAGGATAACAGCTGCGTTAGGTATTGAACTGCGCCGACATCGACGATGGCCTTGGTCTCGGATGTGGAGGCAATGTTGGTGAGCGCCCAGGCTGCCTCAAACTGCACTTTGGGCTTATCGTTGAGTTGGAGCATTTGCACGAAAGCAGGGAGTGCGCCACTGGCGAGTACCTCGTTAACGGGAGGGTTGGTCTCCACACTTAACATTTTACGAAACCCACTAGCGACATAATGGAGAGTGGCTTCGTCAATGTGGGGGCAAGAAAGTGCCAACATCAATGCAGGGATGTCTGCCACCGTGAACACCTTGGTCGACTTCGAGTCCACGGTGGTGCTGGGGCTTTTATCTGCATGGCTGTCCATCGCTGTAGTCGTGTCTGATGGAGGGACGACCGGCATTGCCCGACGCTTGGCGACAACTTCGTCTTTCTTATTCTTACGAATACATATGGTGGTTTCGGTGCGGCGACGACGTGATTCGGTAGCATCAAGGCCCTTCTTGAAGTCGGACCTGCGTGAGTTTTCTGTGGCAGTTGGAAGAACAGTTTGAGATGAGAGATGACAATTGCGAACAACATGATTATCAAGAAGTCCGAGCCCTCATAGATTACAAAGAGACTCAACTTACCGCGATTCATCATGGTTGGAAATGCAAATGATGTGTTCAATAAAAGTGGCGTGGGCAATGGTTTTGTGCGGCTAGATAGTATGGTAGGAAGAGGGGAGAGGCGCGGAGGAGAACGAAATTTGACCCAACATAAAAAGATACAAACGCTCTTATGTGGCGTGAAGTTTGAATCTTGTTGGCATGAGTATGATGCTTTTCGTCCTTGGAAACTTTCGCGTTCGGCTGCGCGAGTTTCCCGTTTTTATATGAATTGGTCAATTACGTGTTTGAATTATTTAATATTTTCTACAATCGCTAATGCATACGTGGCCGAGTGGTCTAAGGCGTTGGACTTAAGATCCATTGTACTTCTGTACGCGCAGGTTCGAACCCTGTCGTATGCACAGCTCTTGTGAAATTTTGTTCCTGTGGAATGGCAATATGCTTTTTTTGTTATTTTTTGCACTTTTGTTCTGTGAGTAAATGTTTATTCCACAACCCTACTGAGGTTGAGGGAATTCAGGGGTCTGGCCCCCAAATTGTTTTTTGGGGGACTTTCTCAACCAAACTCACCTGACCATGGTGATAATCCTCCCCCTTGCCCCTCCCCTCCGCGCCGTCTCCCCTCCCCTCATCGATTAATGTAAAGATGTATTTTTGATGCAATAACTATGCATTATTTTAGCGCTATTAGTCTCCATATTCCACCTCAAACAGCGGCTCCCTGTCCTGGATGGTGAGCTTCGTCACCACCGCACACGCCCGGAACACATCACCATGCATCATGATGTAGTGGCGGAAGACATCTATTCTACAGTTAGGATATGAGCCCACACACTACACACGTGGAGTAATTAGAGTTTACGTAGAGTATCCTACGTAGATACTACCCTCATACTAATATGACTTCCTGCCAAACCCTGAGGAGAGACTCGTTTTCATCATGAGTGGAACAATATTTGCCAAACCCGGTACAAAACCAACAAATTTGTAGTTCCGAAATAGTTCCTACATACAGAATCTAGCTGGCTGGCACAAATTTCCGAATTCTACTGTTATTTTTTGTACGTCAATGATCTTTTTCTTGTGAAACGATTAATTGTCGTTTTTTGTTGTCACACGAGCTCCATTTAGGGCGCGATGACAAAATACCGACACGTGAAGACCACGTCGATTCTTTTTCAAAGTGTAATCGACTTTCTCCCCACTGGTACGTCACCAAAAACGATCGAACGGTACTGCTGCCAGGTGTGCATATGAGTCTTTGCCGAGATACGGTAGAGATTCACATCCGGTACAGAGGGGGGGGGGGCACTACCACACGACCACAAAAGATGGGGGGATTTTTGACCAAAAAGGCCATTTTTGGATTTGTAGGGTATGCTTGAAAATATTTTTTGTTTTAGTCATACGAACTAAGTGTGTACCCTACCCTTACGGTATGACACTTAGAAATAAAACTGACACAGTCAGACGGAACAGTGTACCGCACAGGATGAAAACCAGCCGGTATAGTCAGAGTCAGGTAGAACAGTGTACTGCACAGGCTGACACAGGGATGAATCAAACCATGTCGGTGTCGGGAGACCCGATAAAGACCTGGTGCAGCCAGATCCAGATAAATGCCCCTACACCTACATGTGCACCCAGCTAAATCTGGACCCGACAATACCCGTTTAAGCCAGACACATAAAGGCCCAAGCTGGGCATCCAGATCCATCATGGCTCGTGTGCAGCTTGACCCATATCTCTATCGAGATCTAGAGGCCCGTGAGCAGCCAGACCCCGATAAAGTCCCGTGTGCAGCCAGTCCCAGGAAAAGGCCCCTGTGTAGCAAGCAAGCGAAGGCAACAAATCTCAACATACAGCTACTGCATTCAATATATTGTATGATTGGAAAGTATTGGGTACCATAATATCCTCGCTGAACTTCGGCGAGCAAGGAGCAAGGAATTTGTTTGTTGTGATATCATCCCAGAATTGTCTTCAACGGAACAACTCTATGTATGTTGTACGATAGAGTAGTCTCCACGTGTACACGATATTTGGGGATGCACCTACACGTGGAGAGGCTCCTCCCCTCATTTTCACCCAACACAAAGCGAGAAATTAATTTTACTTGTTTAAGGCCAGCTCGGTTCGCGGTTCGCGTTGTTTATCCCTGAGTGGCGTCATCGATACTTTCGTTACCTCTCATCACAAAACACTTCAGAGATATTCACGTCCTGACCAATCTCTCTGCTACCATGAAGCTACTCGGCAACATCGCATGCATTGCGCTCTCCATGGTCGGAATCGCCGACGCAGTGCCCTTCGTATCCAATTCCGCGGTAGCATCGCCTGGGATCAATTCTGTCTTCGGGATCGCCAGGGGGGGTGGTCTCTTCGGTGCGGGGAACAAGAAGAAGTCCGACTCCAACAACGCCGATGTGAAGGACAAGCTACGAGCGGAATCGGGAGAGACCTTCCCGGCAATGTCGCAGGAGGAAATCGAGGAGTGGCTAGGCCACATTCCCGTCTTCGCTGTGACCGATGCGAACGGCGCGGGCGTGGTGCTCAAACCGGACAACGACACCTCGGTCATGTACTTCTTCTTCAGCCCCCAGATGGCCAACGCGACGCTGGCGCAGCTCAAGTCGTCGGACGATAACCTCGACTTGAAGTTGAGCGCCTTCAGCCTCGGCAAGATTTGGTACAAGATGCTGAACAACGGCGATAACCCATCGGAGATCAAACTCAAACAGCCGGGACAGGACGATACCGAGGCCGAGGTCTTAACGGGGGCGAATATTGATTACCGCCTCGTTCCCGATACCCGCGACCTCCTCGGCGCGCGCATGCTCCTCACCATGACGCCCGAGGATGGCGAGGAGATGAAGCAGGCCGGCGATACCATGACGCCAGAACTCGCCCAGAAGGCCGTCGAGAAGGCCATGACGGAAAGTCCCGAGTTCAAGGAGAATTACAACGAAATCCCTGTCTTTTTGATCGCCCAGATGCGCATGCAAAAGCCCGCCAGCGAAGATGGGGAGGAGGCCAAGACCATCCTGCCCATGTACTTTTCGCTGCAGACCATGGTTGGGACCTGGCAGCAGTTCATGGGCAGTCAGAGCGATCCCGACATGAAGGACATGGAGCCCGCAATCAACGTCCTGAACCTGCATAAACTCGTGGATATGATGAAAGAGCCCAGCGAAATTGACTTTAGGAGTTGTCTGTTGCTACCTCCTATCCCAGCTAGGGCTGGGCCTGGGGCTGCTGCTGTTGCTGCTGGAGTTGATAGGCAAGCTGGTTCAGCCGAATCACAAATGGCAGGAATGGGTGGTGGCACACTAGGGGACATCTAAAGTCTTACCATGCTACCTATCTCAATGGGGGATTATGTCTAAACAGAAGGGCTAACGCGGTAGTATCGTAAATTAATCTGATTTTTGCTGAATTGTCCAATAGAGACTAGAAACACAAGAACATCTGCCCTACTATTTATATTATGTCCGGCAACAGGCTCTGCTTTTGAAGTACCAATTTAAAGCTTTATAAACTATTGTAGCTGATATGATTATAACAGAAATGTCGGCACTATCACGTCATCGTCATTGAATGTTAACCATCTCAACATTAGTTACCCCGAAATGATGAAAACATCGTTTGGAAGGTTACCAACATCGTCATAAATATTCTCCTTGATATAATTGTTAAGTGGATTGAATACCCCAAGCCTGCTATTCAAGTCAAAAACTACTTCTCGAACCACAGACAATGATCAACAAGTGAACAGGACCCTCCGTCAGGGTCATGAGATGTGCTTGTCCTGGGTACGATGCTTGCTATCTAAAATGCTTCACAACGAAGCTGCTCTGGAGACACGAGTTTGTAACCTTTGAGCTGCTAAGGCGATTCGACTCTTGATCGTCGATCGACGGTATGGTATCGTCGCCGACAGCGTTTTTGTCGAATTCTAGAAATTTCTCCTTCTGTTCCTCTTCTTCAGTCATAGGCACGGCCTAATGCAAATAGAGCAGTTACACCTGTTCGGTGGCACTACAGCTGCGAGGCACGGGGATTCAACAGGTGGATCATGAAGACCACCAATCATGCTATGAATCTAGCATCAGGGAACACATTAGATACATGAACAACCAACCAGCTCCGTGATTATTGATGATCTTAATAACATAACGAGAAACCAACTTTCCTCTATATTTTCGCAGCACAATAATTTGAAACAGCATATCTATCTCTCGCAGAATCTTCACTGAGGTTGAGAATTCCTCATCGCAGCCTCCTCGGCACGCCTCCTTTTCTTGTCTTCCGTTATCCTCTTAACCTCATCCTCCTTATCCATTCGCTCTTGCCAGTTCTTTTTCGCCTTCCTTCGATCGCGGACCAACCCCAGCATCCCCAAAAAATTATTCCAAAATCCCAATAAAAAGCTCTTGACGCTGAAAAATTTTCCAGAAGAGACCACCTTGGCCTTGGTGCCCTTGACTTGAATGAGCAGGGGAGGGTATCTGCCAGTTACTGCATCAGGCTCGAGGTCCGTGGGGACTACGTCTACGCACGGCCGTAGGTACTTTCCGTTGCACAAACTTTCGCAGGTGCCGCACTCTCCCTTTCCGCAGCCATATTTGATGTATTGTCCCGCCTGTGACGCCACCAGTTTCAGCGGTTGACCGGGCAAGGCAGTCGTCTGAATCAGGGTGGCGGATTCACCCTTTCCCTGCTGGAAGGTGATGGACACGCTCCCGATCAGGCCCTTGTCTTGGGCGGAGAGGTCTGCCGTGCCCGTGAGATCGGCAAGCGTCTCCTTCTTCTTCCATTTGGGGACATAGCCCTCTTTCTTGGCTAGCTTTAGCTTTTCATCTTCGGTGGTGGATGACATGAAGAGTGGCGAGGTGCTGGAAGATGATGGAATGGTAAATGCGTTGCTCCCGAGGGCCATCAGGATTGCAGC
This sequence comes from Stephanodiscus minutulus, assembly GCA_036939435.1. Lineage (NCBI taxonomy): Eukaryota > Bacillariophyta > Thalassiosirophyceae > Thalassiosirales > Thalassiosiraceae > Stephanodiscus > Stephanodiscus minutulus. The sequence continues at coordinate 13,714 of JALLOS010000053.1, forward strand.
TGCCATCGGGCGGTGTCGGAGAACCATGATGGGCTATGTATTATGGTCAATATCAGCGGAGCGCAAGGTAATCGAGGAGTTCGGATAAAATTAGTCAAAAGAGAGTAGTAGAGGGAGATGAATTCAACGGAGAGAGGAAACTGGAGTACCATACAATATTAAGATTGAACGGGTTGGGAAAGATCCTCCAGCCCAAAAATAATATTGAGGCTTGAAACCGAACTCCAGAGAGGGCGGGAACAGCTGTTGTTGGGGATGCATCACCTGTTTCTGTCGAATAAAAGAGACACGTGGAAACGGGACACTAGACGAAGCTCGAAACGTATCGGGCTTGAAGTTGAACTGAAATAATGACAGAAAGATCTGAGGTGTTCGGTCCGGGGGCATGCATTCCTCGCCCCCTGGATCGTCCAAAACTCACATCACAGATCCTCCTCTCGCACACAACATCATCACATCATAGAAACACCCGCCCCACCCATCAACTCCCCCATCATCCCCCATATCACACAAATTATTTCTGCTCACCTATCTACCTACTCCTCTAGAACTTCTCAGCCACGGCTCTCGACAAGAATGATGCAGCGAACGAGCTACATCTTCCTCCTCGCTATCGCCGCCGCAGGCGGTGGCGTCGACGCCTTCAAATTCATGTCTAATTGGCAGCCTCCCAAGATACTGACGGATACTCAAAAGGTGGAACTTGCAAAGACGGAAAAACGATTCGGTGATAAGAGTGAGTGCACAAATTTAGTAATTGACCACTAGACTAAACTTTCTCGTCTTGAATCTTACAAGATTGTCACGTAAATTACAGAGTTGGTGGTCATCACTGGCTGCTCATCCGGCCTCGGTCGCGAGACGGTGAAGAATCTACTTGCCACCGACAAGTACCATGTGATTGGGGCCGTCCGCGATGTGGATAAAATGGAAGCCGTCGCCGAAATCGACGGTTTTAACATGGATAACTTTCACATCATGGAGTGTGAGCTGAATTCCTTCGCGAGCGTTCACAAATTCTGTGATGACCTCAAGGAGTATCAAATGGCCAAGCCTCTTGATCGATTGATTTGCAATGCCGGAGGTGCGTGGAATCGTTCCTAGTGTTCTATTTCAATGTATTATCGGGGCTGATCCTCTAAATTCTATTTGCACTGTCGTTTGTTTCCAACCGCCAATCAGTGTACCAACCTTCCTTACCATATGCCAAGTGGAGCGTCGACGGACATGAGCAAACGATGCAAATCAATTTTCTCTCTCACTTCCTCATGATCTCCAACCTCTTGGAAGGTATGAGAGCGGCTCCTGATCCGCGTGTTATCATGGTCGGATCCGTCACGGGAAATGACAACACTGTGGGAGGTGGAGGAGTCTACCCCATCGCCGACTTGAAGGAGCTCAAAGGATTCAAGGCAGGCTTTGAAAACCCAGTTGCCATGGCGGATGGGTACGGGTTCATCGGAGCGAAGGCCTACAAGGACTCAAAGCTATCCCTCATGATGATGTCGAACTTTCTTCACTCCAAGTTCAATCGCAGTCATGGAATCACCTTCTCGAGCATTTATCCCGGCTGCATTGCCGAGACCCCATTGTTCCGCGAGAAACGCCCTTGGTTCCGTAAGTACTTCCCCGTATTCATGAAGTACATTACCGGAGGTTACGTCGGCGTCGACGAGGCCGGTCAGCGCTTATTTCAGGTGGCACATGATCCCCGATGCAGCAAGAGCGGTGTTTACTGGAGCTGGAACGGGGGACCACGTGAGGGTCGAGGTGCAGCTGCCCTCGAGAAAGGAGGGCAAATCAGCGGCGGGGGAGGCGCTGGCGGTGGATGGGATTCCATTTATATTAATGACCAATCCGACAAGGTAAACAATTTGGAATTGTGTGTCGAGCTGTTCCAATGTGCGACGAAAATTACGGGCGCGCAGTGGCCAGAGGCGAAGACATTTACCAGCCCCTGTCCTACACTGAAAGTCATCGGTGCGATTAGCACCAACATGATTGCCAGAGAAGAGTTGAAAAGAATGGCAGTGAGTGCACCAGTATTTTTTTGATTTGTTGTACCATCTCAAGGAAAATTTGCCCAAATTGTCTTCTTTTATTGTTATTTCCAATGTATCAGGAGCGTCCGGGCTTCAATGAAGATGGCACTCCCGTTCAGCTGACAAAGCGAAAGAAGGCAGCATTGGTTGCCGATAAGGTGATCGTTCAGGGAGTTTTGGGCAACACAGTTGGAAGGGTTGGCAGGGTGGCAGGAAGGCTGTTGTTGGGCAGGATTCCCGATACTGCAAAGGAGGGCTCGTTTCAGGAGGAAAAGTCATTGGATGCTGCTGCTCTTCCCGCTAGCAAATTTATGGATGTCATCAACGAAGATGACCAATCACTGCTCGAGGATGAAATCTTTGACCAAGTTTTTGCGAAAGGGAACAAGGCCCCTGTCGATAGTGCTTCTAACTTGGAGAGGGAATGGAAAGTTGGGGAACCTGAGAAGGAAAAAGAACTTTCCTCTGTTTAATTATCACATTCAGAAGTATTGCCTAAGCAACAAAGATTGTAAAGTAATTCAGTATAGTAATACTACCTCCCTCTCCCTGCTGTGACTGGAGCCGACAACTGCGGATCAAAGGCCATGTTGTGGGATGCATACTTAAAGCTGCTGTCGTATCGAGTATGCCAAATGTAACAAGTTCATATTATGCGAATTCTCATCCTAGGCCAGCCCTTGTTCCTCATGTCCAGAGGATGCGAGTATTCAACCCAGGTAAGGCACACTCAATGTTACAAAAGGATTTAACGCTCAGTTCATGGTTGTATTCGAAGGATAGAAGGCAGTTCATTCCTACGCAGCTCGTGCAGTGGATGCATATGATTAATCTGATGAGCAGAATAGTATGGTTTGCTGTGCCTTCCAAATCAAGAAAATAGAACCACAGAGCACTATATTGATTCTATCATCGATGGACCCAAAGTAATTTAATGCACACTTGACGAACGCTGTTACCTCCTAGGCATCACACCAGCACCATCTCTAATCTCAGGTAAAGCGGCAATCGATGGAATCAGGGAGAAGCTTCTAATGATGGGTTTCCTTTTTTTACTATTTCTTCATCAATCTTCGACACCTCCCCTCAACGATTTTGTGAATTAACCGAAAGAGAACAGAATCGATTGAATTTTTGACCTGAAAACATCCGACTTCTTGAGGTGAGTCGTAGTCTTCTATCAATCCTCGATGTCTCATCCACATAATACACACAACCCAATCTACCGAAGCGGCGTTGGAGTCTGTCACTTCGTTCGTCGCGAGAGGTGTAGAATCACAGATTTTTTGTTAGTCACACCTGGAGTCCAGGGGGAAATATCCCAATCTCTTTTCCTTAACCCGACATCTCTTACGCTCTGAGCGAGAACTATGTACCTATCCCCGCTCATAGACCTTTTCGAGGTACTACCAACAGGAGAGCGAGAGGTGAGTGATTCCGATCCGAGCCGATCAGCACATCATCTTAATTCGGAGGGGGCGCGCGGAGCGCGCGAAGAAAAATGAAAAATCTTTCTGAACCCGGATTATGTGGGAATTAGTATCATCATTCTGGCCTTAATTTCGGCCATCCGCTTCTCTCTGTTTGTATCGTCGCCGTATGTAGAAACAACTGCCCTCGACCGATGAATGATCTGCCGCCATCGATCGGCGCTTCGCATTTTATCTAAACACAGAAGGGCTCATGGATCGAGTAGCGATGGTGGCTGAAATAAACAGATCGCCAGCGTAGACAGGGAATTTCTCTCATGCTCGAATTTGGGTTCGCGGCTTCGCGGCCACACTCAGTTAAAACCTGACCCGTAATCGATCTCTTCATAATCCATCATCAACATCGCCCAAGTGCAATACCTCAATACACCTTCTCATCCTAACGGAATATACAGACAAAATGAAGTTTGCATCGTTGCTTATCGCTGTCGTGTCCTTGGAACTCGTCGCAGGAGAGGGGCAATCTATGCCCAAGGCTGAGAAGATGTCTATGCCCAAGGCAGAGAAAATGTCAATGCCCAAAATGTAAGGGGGGGAATAGGATATAATACTGATGGTAACTTTTAGCACCGCCTCTAATTCCGTGTTCCTGTCTCTCTCTCTCTGTTCATTCACCTTCAATTCAGTGCCGACGCAAAGGCAAAGAAAGTCAGCAAGGCCACAAAGCTCTTCAAAGAGAAGAGCGAGAAAGCACCCAAAGCTGAAAAGATGTCGATGCCCGAAGGAAAAGCTGACAAGGCCAAGTCCGTCAAGGCTGTCGAGGAGCCTCTTGAGACCGGTACGTCATTAAGTTTTCATTGAAGTGGCCACGTTTGTTACCTCGTAATGCATTCGTTCCGCCCACCCAAATCATATGATACCTTTGTCGCAACAGTGTTTGGCAAAGCCGAAAAGATGAGCATGCCGAAGGCTGAGAAGATGTCCATGCCCAAGGAAGAGATCGTANTCTCTGGTTTGTGTTATTTTGACTCAATTGCATCTTTCCCTTATGACAACAGCTGTCAAGGCTACGTCTATGCCCGTCTAACAAGAGTGATTGCGTCGATATGAAGAGTGAGATGGAGACAAAACCAGCAGATTCTACCAGATCGTTCTAAGTGACAGCTAGGTCTCGTGTTTGCAATAGAATAATATAATTGTGTGATGTTTTATGTTGAGGCCGAGTTCAGATATTTGTGCTTGTTTCGTAAATAGAAATCTAAGATATTATTTGTTAAAATTCTAGTCCTCTCTGTCATTAGTGCTGTATGATACACACTCAGAAGATGTGTTGTTTATGTGAACTAGAGTTATGGACACAAGGAATCCTCTGCTGCTGTAGGCCACAGATAAGGGCCGAATAAACTTGTTGTGTGCACACATCTACAGCCACAAAAATAATTGATGTGGCTGGGACCTGTATTGAGCAATAATAATGTGAAAATAGTGTCAACTAGTGCCCAGAAGACTAGCGGATTCAAGAGCATAATGAATCTTTCCACAGCAAGGCAGATGCAATTGTTCACAGTGCCTGTCAAGTTGTCTGTGATATCTTCTTGGAACGATTTCAATAATCACATACCCAATATTTCTAAAAAAAATGTATTCATTTATGTTTCTGCCTAAATGATGGTGAGCAGAACATACCAGAACAACATAAAAATTCTTTAATTGATTATTTCTAGATAGACCAATTGAACCTTTACGGAGTCTTCATACGCCGAGGGCATAGAGCCAAACAGCGTTGCAGTAAAACCACACAAGAGAGGGCTGCTCTCTTCTTCACGCACTCATGTACATGGTAATCCTAAGCAATATAGCTTAGAAAGGTTTGCAGTGAGCAAACCAAGGGTGGGATACAGGAAGCATCTCTGACCTCATTGAGATGCCAAAAGTTGATATTTACCTGCCCTACTCTCCTGTGGTGTTACCTCTAACTGTTGATTGGGATTCCCGTTGCTCCGGAATTATTTTAGCATTCCGCACAGTCTGTATAGAGTAGCCAATAATGTTGCTCTTCCCAGAGGAAGACGCCATTTCCTCCAGGTTCACCTTGACCAAGTATTTGTCCTCCTCCAGTAAGCCAGCGTCTCCAAGTTTGCACTGGTGGTGCTCAATTTCTAGTAATAATTCTTCCTTCCTCGACATTTCAATTGTGCCAGAAACCAAGTCATTTTACATTATAATTCCGATATAGCCACTGCCTGAGCATAATCTCCAGCAGCAGGGTGATCATTCTGGAGGACCACTTCTCCACGCTCATTGATGACCCGTTGAGAGCATAAAACTGTCACTATAGCAGTGATTTCCTTTGGTATCATCCCCTCCAAGAAACCGTCTCCACCCAATCTTGTCCTGAGAAAGTCCCATGGTTCAAAACCTGCGCGGAGCTTCTTGGACTACCTCATCCATCCTAATTGTTCCCCGCCGCCGCACATGTACACTCCACAATGCTGCCTGCCAAGTCCGGGTCAGTGTCGGCCTTGTCCAACCACCGTTCTAGAGCAGACGCAGTTAGCCA
>JALLOS010000054.1:0-19633 GCA_036939435.1 Stephanodiscus minutulus
GCGATGAACTACAGGGCGATGAGAGTAGGCGTGGGGAGGAGGAGGAGGCAATGATGATGGCGGCGGCAATGTTGTCTCGCAGGGGCAGGCGGTGGGGCGATCACGACGACGATGACGACGAGGAGGAGGAGGTGGTGGATGCGATCTGCAATGACGAGACCGACGCGGCGTCGGGGGGTGGCGGCAGGCAAAAAGGGCGGGTTCGAGGAGTCCTTAAGGAGGACAGCGATGCCGGCGGCTCCGATGGGAAGGACGGGGGCGGTGACGACGGAATCGACAAAGTCCCGCCAACCTCCCCCCCGCCACCGCATTGTCAGCAACGGTGGCGTCGACTGCAGAGACAACGACGGCGGTTGCAATGACATCACCAGCCTCCAACGGCCAACATCAACCATCTCAACCACAGCCGACCATGGCCAACGCCGGCGGAAATGGTCCACTTGTGATCCACATGAGGCCTTCTTGCACCCGGCGCTGTCCTCTTCCCTTGATGGGGGAAGACCCCCCGAGCTAGTGGAATTTTTTTTCGAAGGTTGAGGGGGTGTGTGGCTAAAAACACTCCAATGTTGCGGCGATGCATCAATGCCGGGACAAAGGAGCGCTTTGAGGGCCATGCACCCCCGAACCCCCCCCCCTCAATGATACCCGCTTGCTCGGGGGGTCATTGCCCATCTGTAGTATGACGCATTGTTGCGGGGAGTAAGGCCTCATTTGGGGCGTTAGGGGCCATTTCCGCCGGCAGCGGCCATGTTTGTGATGGTGGTTGTGTTTGTTTTGTAGCGTGCCGAAGCACGAACACTTTTTTCAGTAGAACCACGGCAAATTGGATATCATCGGAAGGCTCTCATCTTGAGCACAAGACGTTTCTCACATTGTACTGATGCCGTGATGTAGACATGAAAGAGAAATGGAGAAATTACATAGATCGGCTAATTATCTTAGATAGCTGACCAATAGTGAGTGGTTCTTATGCCCCAGTGGTTCTATGCCCCGGCATGTACCATATCTAGCGATCATCATGATGATGTGCGGAAACTACAATCCGAACATGCTAGGTGAGACACGGACTATTGGCTATTGGGTATCAATGGAATTGTCTTGTAAATAGGAAGAGGACTATGCTGTTGAAGTTGCCCAATTGTTTATGAACAAGTATTAAGACAGCGCATGTATGATCCAAACTTTCCCGCGATTGGATTTAAACCCGTGGGAATTTTGTAGAGTTGTATACCAATTCGGTATTTTCGGTCGGTATTTGGTCGGTATTTCTCCGGTATTACCAATACCATACCGAAGGAAAACTCGGTCGGTACATTTCGGTATCAAAAAGGGGGCAGTGCCCCCCTTTTTCCTCAAAAGGGGGGCAATAGCCCCCTTTTTGAGAAGCTCAACCCCCTTTTGGAAAAAAGGGGGGAGTAAAGGGGGGAAGTATTCAAAAAAGGGGGGAACGATACCGACCGAAATACCGAAAATCCAGCAAATCTGATACCGGCAAAATACTGATACCGAAAAAACTGCTGGTAACTGATGGAGAGAGAAGTGAGCTCTAGATTACTTCTACTCGCTCTACTAGACGGACCAAGGACAGACCAACACCGCCCATCCTTGCGTCCAAGGGCAAAAAGGAAAAGAAAAAAAAAGGACCAAGTGGATTCCCTAGACCTAGGAATGTCTCGGGAAGAACACAAAGGAACACAACCATGAAATAGCTCAGAAAATGTGAGCTGGAACCAAACAGTGAGCACGTCGAATGAGATGACGACCAGCACTGCAGAGATGAGATATATTGTCGAGAGTTCGAAAGAATGATGAAGAATTTAAGGCAGAAAAATAACCCAAAGAATCTCCGCAAACCTGTACCCGTGCAGCTGCAGGTGCCACCGTATTCGGAGTCTGGTGTGAGGCGTGATGAACGGCAAGAATAGAGTCGTGAAGGAAATCGGAAAGACGGGACATGAAGGAATCCCGGAGACGACGAAAGTGTGCGGCATCGCGCATTTCTTTCGTAAAAATGTCGGCGGGATTAACTTTACCGGGGACATGTTTGATGTCAAGAGTCTTATCCTGCACCCATTCGCGAATGGAGTTGTCACAAAGTTCGATATGACGAGCAGCTTTAGAGGTCATGTTGTATGACCACTTGACACACGCTTCATTGTCATTATAAATAACTGTCGGAGCGGCCGAGTCAGGGATATCATATCCCGCCTCAGAAACGCTGCGAGTGAGGTTGCGAAAATCAACCACCTTTTTAGAGGTGGCATTCGTAGCTCTAATCTCAGCTTCGCAAGAGCTGAGAGACGTGCGGTCTTGGCGCTCGCCAAGCCAACCCAGAGGCCCGCCATTCTTAAAAACAATACCACCATTCATACTACGAAATTTGAAGAGCGGAAGCAGAGTGCCGTCCGCAACTGAGCTGCCCAACTGAGATCCCCAACAGGCATCGCTGTATGCAGAGATAGTGTTTGAGGAGCCCAACTTGGGAGGTATCGCGTCGTCGTATGCTTCAACGTCGGAAGAGGGAGGGTAATGGACGTACGAGTGCATAGGAGCCGTGTCTTCAGACGTGAAAGATATGCCGTAATCGTGGGTAGAGTGAATATAATGGAGGACATAAAGGGCCGCTTTCATGTGACCCAATGCCGGCTTGTTCGTGTAAGATGATAAAAAGGAATGAGCAGCAGCAATATCAGGGCGAGTGGTCGACGTCAACCACCGATGCTACCAACGAGGCTCTGATATGCCTCCGTGCGACGGATCTGCGCCGGCGAGTCATCAGCATCAAGAGATGGAGCGATAGAGTCGATGGGAACACCAGATCTGTAAGGCGTGGCAGTAGGAGTTTCGTCTCGGGCGTGGTGAGAAAAACTTTCAACGAGATTAGTCGCGAAACCGGACTGATTTAAATGGACCGTCACAGAAGATGGAGCTATCCGCCATGAGAAATGAACGCCGAGAAACCACTCAACAATTCCCATAAAATCAACCTTGCAACGCTCGGAGAGGAGACGACAGAAAAGCCGTTCAACTTCGGGGTCTTCCGAGAAGTAGACGAAGTCGTCGACGTACAACCCGAGAGATAAGGGTTTTGAGGTAGGACAGGATAAAGGATTTGAAGGATTGATGACGAAACCGGTATACAGGCACGGATCTTCAAGGGAGGGAACGAGACCAATGGAGCGCAAGATCGCACTGATTTTGTCGTACCAGTGGCGAGGACTCCGCCGCAAACCGTAGAGAGTGCGTTTAAGGAGCCAATATTTGTCGGAAGCTGCCTCTGGGTCGCCTCTGGGGGGGCGAATGATAGTAATCTCATCGGCCGGCAAAATGCCTTGGCAGAAGGCGTTTTTACAGTCACCCTGACGAAGAGGACGTCGTGAAGCAACCGCCATGCTTGTGAGGAACCGGAGAGAGTCTTGGCGAAGGACTGGAGCAAATTTGTCGCTCTTCGCCCACACACGATCTTCGTGATTACCAAGTACGACTGTGCACGATTTAGCCCGGAGGGGCCGAAGTTGCTCGTCCTTTTTGATAGTGAGGACGCACATGGTCGGAATGGCCCGAGGTGCCCCTTTTTCGCGGAGAGCGCGGTATTCGCCGAGGGTAATCTTCTTGTAGGTATCCAAATCCTGGATGCCCCATTTTTCCTCATAGAAGCTCGCGAGCCAAATATCTCTATCGGGATGAGACTCGGCCAAAGCCTTGAGAAGGGATGGGGGGCACTCTCGATGTAAGTCAACCGCACTGACGAACGAGGCGACCGGATCAAAGGTAGTGGGAGATGGAGAGGAAGGTGAGCGAAGGAACGTGTGAGAGACGTGCCCTGGCACCAAGATCCCCTCAACACAAAGATCGACCCAAGTCGAGGGGAGATGGGGTAAAGGAACGCCCCAATCTTCCTTGCGCTTGTTCACATGCGATTTGAAGGAGAAACGATACACCCCATCTTGAATCCCAAGGTATCCCTTGTGATAGTGGCCCTCATGCTCGTAGGTGATGCGAGAGTTGAGGTGGAGAAAAGGGGGGAGGAGAGGATCCGTACCGTCCGGCGTCGAAGGGACGATGGGAGGTGGCGGGATGAGGCCAGGCCGTTGTCGAATAAGATTGTATATGGTAGGTCCGTGACAGCTTCGGAAGAATTGGAAGAGACCTCCAGCGGAAATGGAATATCCATAACTGTTCCCGAGATTAGCATACCGGTAATCGGGTCGATCCGCTCAACCCAAGTGCCCGGAGGATACTTTTCTTCGAAATATGGATTATCATTGCGAAGAAGATTCACAAAGAGTCCGCCATCATATTTAATCGAAGGATAAGCGGAGCTTGGAAGACGATAAGGGTCAAGCCGATAGCTGTCAGGCTCGTAGTATTTCTTGTTCCGAGGGTTGTAGACCAAGAGCGCGTTTGAGGTCGGCGAACGACCAACGACAACTCCATCCATCGTGTGGGCTTGGTGATGGGAACGTGACACATCGCCGTCCTTTTCGTGATGGAAATAGGCAAGAGAGAAAATCGGGATCCACGAACGCTCATCGTGGCCGACGCCATGAACAAGGAGAAATGGCGAAACTAGACGACCCGAGTAACGACCGGGAATAGCGTTCATCATCCTGGCTGCGTGGACAACCGCGTAGAACCAGAAAGAGTGCGGCATCTGTTTCTCCGTGATGTATGCGCGAGCCATATTTACCATAGTCTTCCAATGGGACTCAACGAGCCCATTGGAGGATTGGCGTTTGGCAGGAGCTGCGACAACTTTAGACAGGCCGTCAATAAGATACTCACTTACCGCCGTACCGAAAAGCTTGGTGTCGCAGTCGCAGTAAAAGCATGATGCGAGACGCCCGGCCGAAGCTCAAAATTTCCGAAGCGCAGATATGATCTCCGCGGACGAGAGAGATTGCAGGCCGAATATTCAATTATACCGAGTCGCGCGATCCACCAGAACCAGAGCATATCGGAAACCACCCACAGAAAGACAATCACCAAATGCAATGTCCATATGGACCGCATCGAGATATTTGTAACGGTGTTTATTGAGGGGGCTGCCACGATGGGACTTCGGAATTGTAGCGAAGGAGCCGAGGGACGGAGGAAATTCCCCACCATCGACCCACTCACCATCACGACTGACTTGCAAAAGGTGCTTGTAATTTCTGAACTTACGGCAACCCATGATTCGATGAAGCTCCTCCGACGTCCAATGCGTTTTCTTATCAGAATTGTTAGCCGTATCACACGGCCGGACCGACGGAAATGTAGTGCCCACGTGATGGAGAAGCGACTGAATTTTGTCAGAAGTCATCGTCGAGAGAAGGCGGGTGGAGGAGGTATCAGTATCACCGCCGACTTGATCCGAGGAAGGAGGCGCCGACGAAGCTTGGTCAGATGAGGCCGAACTTTGGGAAATACACCAGGAAGCTGGACTCCTCCGTCCCGATAAATCCGCAGCCACGCTGGGTGAAGTGCTTTCGAAGACTGTAGAGGGGCACCGCAAGTCCAGGAACGTGAAGAACGTTACGGACAAGAAGACGTTTACCATTAAGCTCAAAAACAGCTGTCCCTCTACCGAGGACTGGGACGAACGAATTGTTGCCCATGTGAACGGAGAGACCCGACACAGTCCTGTAGCTGATGAAGCACAGCTTGTCAGGGATCATATGATCCGTGGCGCCAGTGTCGGCCACTGCAAAACGACTGTCAGGTAGGGGGACGTCGATCGGAGAGACTGATAAGGTGGAAAGCAACTTGAGAAGGGCAGGAGATACCCGAGGGGGTCGAGGCGGAGACGACGACTGCGTCACAGGCATATAGGAAGAAGAACCGGCAAATGATACGTGGGAGCACGACGGGGAATAGGGGGGGACGTTGGTTAGTTTTGGGGTATACTTGGCCCCAGACTCATCGCCGTCCCAATGAAAATAATTACCCGAATCGTAGTACCCATCAATCATATTGGCAACCGCCACAGCCGCGGTCAAGCCGGACGGAGCTGCGGCAGAACCGGAGGAACCCGTGCCCGTATCATCTGCAGCCGCCGTGCGAACCTGAGGAGTGGCCGCAGCAGCAGGAGGAGGAGCCGGAGTAGGCGATGAAGCAGAAGGAAGAGAAATGAGCTTTAAATTCAACTCCACCAGCAATGGACACTGATTGGGAACATGGTAGGGCTTCTCATCTCGATGACAGATGGGGCAAATGCCTGTCCCCGCCATGGCGCGAGCCCAGCGACCTTTGATAGCCTTGAGGCTATAACTGGCCAACCATTCAAAAGGGTGTTGCCATTTCCTGCCCGACTGGTCGATGCCACCGCCGGAAGTAGCACTCGCGGCAGCAGGCTGACGGGCGCCGGGGGACGATGGCGGCTTCTTCCTATGGCTGACTTCGGTGAAGCCATCGTGAAAGACGACATCGGAGACGAGGGAGTCCAGAGTGGCAGACTCGAGAGGCTTGAAGCGAGAGCGGTACTGCTCAAATATGACCGAGTAGCGACCGTGGAGCGCACGAAGAAAGAGCATGACCATCAAGAAAGAAGGGATCGTGACTTTGCAACGTGAAAGCTCGAGGGTCAGGCCGTCAAAACGAGAGCGGTACTCAATGATTGACTCATTGTCACCCTGCACATCGTTGAAGATAGAGAGAAGTGAAGAGAAAGCAGTCGACACGGAGTCAGGACGACAGTGTTGCATCAAAGCTGCGAGCATTTCGAATCCGCGCCCATGATAAAGCGACCCTTTATTCTCGAAGAGGAATTTAAGGGAGCCGTCCTTGACGGCCAACCGAGCTGACCCTCCCAAGCGCGACTGGCTTCGACGTTGAGGGCATCAGTCGTAAGAGAATTGTCCACGTGACCGGTTGAAAACTCAGGCATGCGTAGATAAAACTGGATAGTTTCCAATGAGTCGAGGAAGCCTTTGGCGTCCTTGATGGAATCCAACTTCAGGAGTTCAGCTCGAACCGGACCGATAGGAGCGGGAGGGGGAACCAATGGAAGCGGAGCAGGAGCCGGAGGAGGGCCGGAGCCCGGGCCAGGAGCCGGGGCCGGAGAAGGACCGAGGCCGAGAACAGCCGACGTAGGGGCAGGCAGTGCTGGAACCGGTGTAGCCGGAGTACGGTAAACACTGGGAGAAGGCACGGCCACCGGGGCCGGGACAGGAACGGGCGCCGGAACAAAACCGGGAGTAGCCGCCGGAGGAACGCCGAAGGTAGGGACAGTGGACCCTCCATAGAAGAACTCGGGAGGCCCCCCATACTGTGCCGGAGAGACACCCACATGCAAAGGAATCAAGAACTCCGAAAACGCCATCGTGATCTCAGAAGTGGACGGAAGGGGTCCACTCGGATGCAACAAAGAACCCAGCGGCGAAACAGTCTCATCCAGTGAAGACGCAATCGATGCAGATGCATGCGACCCGCGATCAAGACGTTGACGGAAGCCGTGTGGGTAGATGATAGGAGGAACCAGCACGCCGGGATGCCCCCCTTGACGGTGAGAGGGGTAGGCACCGTAACCGGTCGACCTAGAGCCGGAAGGTGGAAAACCGAGCCCCCCATAGCGAGGGGGAGGCCCCCCATAACTTGAATGAGACCCCCGATAATGATTGTGGGAGATGAGGACATCGCCCTCGGGATCAGGACGATGACCGCGATCCAAAACACGACCAGTTGGTGGGGGAGCAGGAACTGAAGATGCACGTTCCCCCCCACGAGATATGGAAGAAGAGCGTAGGTTCCCCTCAATAGACAAGGAGGGGGATTGAATAAGTCCAGATGCCGGAGAGGAGCTGACCGTGGTAGTGGACGGGGAAGGCGCACCCCCGCGAGAGCCGGCAAAACCAGCCGCGACATATCGGTCCACAATCGAGCGTGGGGGAGTGATAGCCAATGGGGGTTGACGCGAGGACTGAAGAAGGGCGCGCTGATGTGCCAAGATCCGATGACCTTCCGCGATGAGGGCGTCCGGAAGCGACGAAATGTAGGCAATGGAGGCTCGAGGAAATAATTCCTGAAACGCGATAGCATCAGGACAGTCGTGGAAGAGGACGACGTGGCCATTGTGGAGGAAGAAGGCCCTTGCCGCGGCAAAATCGCTTGCGTCAAGGTCCGCGAAAGGGTCATAATAAAATTCGTCTTGTTCCGACGACTCAGCGTCAATCGGGGAGACTTGGAGGACGTAAGGGCCGGCCGAGGAGGGCACGGCGGCACGTTCGTCTTCAGGAGCGTCGGAAGACATCGTAGGCGGGTCGTTAGCGAGGAGCAAAACGAAGGGCCGCGTAAACGATAAGGGCCAGAACGATCGCGCAGAGAACGCAGACCGAGGGGCTGTCGGAGTACACCCCGATCGTCGCCAAGGAACCAGAGGAGAAGGCGACGATGGAGATGATGATAGTGGCTTGTGTCACGGGCTCAGTTTTGATTTCGAAGGCAAATTTCATGTCAAGAGTCAGAGCCAGGTTTGAAGGAAGAAAGAAAAGGGCTCGAAGAAGAGTGTTGGATACAGCGCTCGCGTGAGAGGAAGGCAACAAGGACAATGCCGACGGCGTTAAAACGGCGACGGAATCTCCATGGTGCTCGGTGAAGGGCTCATAACCTGATGGTGAGAGAAGTGAGCTCTAGATTACTTCTACTCGCTCTTCTAGACGGACCAAGGACAGACCAACAGTAACACCGCGGTATCTCTAGTAAAATCCGAAGTCGGAACCAATAACGATTTTGGACCCAAACTTTTCTTCCTGAAACTTCTGGAGAGAAGAAGGAAAGAAGGAGGAACTTCCAAAGAAAAGTTTCAAAATTCAGGACCAGGAACATTTTTTTTGAGGTGAAGACCAACCGCGGTGAAAAGGAAAGAAGGAGGGGGAGCGGAGGAGGTCGACTGACGAAAAATAACAACGGAGGAAATCAGAAAATGGATCCGCGTGAGGCTCGTTTCCTAGCCTCGCAAGCCGAGCGACTCGCTTGCAACAAGAAGCAGCATCGGGCCGACGACGACTTTGCGCCTGAGTTGGTCGAAGACTGCAACGGCAATACCAATGACGTCGGGAGTAAGGACAGTAGCAACCAGTTCTTCTCAAGCTTTCGCAGGATATGCACCGAGTTTCGAAATCGGCTAGATTTGTTGCTGTTGATTCCTTCTACCTCCAGCTCGACCGCCGGTGATCCCCCCCCCCCCGTCAATGATACTTCAAATTACGATGTTGCAAAGGCCTACTACGCCACGGCCTCTAGGCGAAATGAAGGACGGACGAAACTAGACACGATTTTACAGGATGTCAGATCTTTGCAGAGTCACGCCCTGACGTCCTCTTCGTCGCCGTTCGCCGCAACGATCGATCGCAATCGCGGTAACGACGAAAAAAATGACGACAACCCATTGCTCCGATCAATTCTACAAACTCCGATGCTAGATATCACCCAAACGGACATGCGTTTGATGTCACAAGAGATCTATGATATTTTGAAACGAATAGACGATGCCAGCGAGATTATTTATCCGAAGGAGAAGTTCGTTTTCAAGCGGTATCGAAAGGCGTTAGAGGAGATGGAGAGGTCGGGTTGCGGCGGGCATGTTTCTGCACATACAGGAGCGGCCATCACGAGGGCGAAGGATGAATCGAATGCCGTATTGGAGGACGACGCTATTGATCGGCGAGACTCTCCACTCTCCAATTACGGCGGGGTTCTGGAAAACAAGTCGAATTGCACAGTCGAGATATCCTCCGACGGCACAGTCCTTGTCGATAAGGTTGGGAGGGAAATGTTGCGCTACTACGGCGCGCCGCGACCGGCCGATGCGATGCATCCTCCCCACGTCATCGACGGGGGGCGGCGGCAAAGTCGACCCACGACCACCGCACGGGAATCGTCGTCCTACCTACTCCGAAATCTGCAAAACGTCATCGTGCTCGTCCACGGCTCCCGTCCGTCCCTCCACCTCCAGCATATTCGAAATTGCAAGATCTACGTGTCTGAACCCACGCTGGGTGCGGTCCACGTGACCGACTGCCATTCCTCGGTAATCCGATGCAGCTGTTATCAATTGCGAGTGCACGATTCGAGGGATGTCAAATTCGACGTTTGGGCGAGGAGCGGGCCAATCATCGAGGATTGCACCGGGATTGAATTTTCGGGGAACTATTATTCGGGAGGAGCGAGGGAAGGAGGAGGCAACGACGATGGCGCGGTCGTCGTCGGGAGGAACATGTTTTGGGACGTTAAGGATTTCAACTGGCTACGTGCGTTACGAAAAAGTCCCAATTTCGTCGTGGTGGATAATATGTCCACTGCGGATGCTGACGACGCCGTTTGCATGGACGGACCACTTTCGAATATTTCGGTTGAGGAATGTGCAGATCAAGGTACCTCGGCGACCGAAGAGGAAGATTCGGACGACGAGTTGTAGATGAGGTAGAACTCGATCCACATGCATCATATTTGACAATGAGGAGACGAGAGAGTTCAGGACGAATACAAGGCGAATAGTAAATATACTCAAACTTTCATCTCGTGTTCCGTTAGATGAAAAAATAATTGACCAAAAATGATCCACATTTGACATTGATTTGGCCTAGTTCTGGTTGTATTTCTCTTTCTACAACAATAAGGTAAACCGAGAATCTACCACTCAAAAATAGTTATCACTTTAGATTTATAAAGTGATATTAAATTTTGCACATGGATTATGAACAAACATACCAGCTTCCCCACGTGAGAACACGCTAACACCGGCTCTCCAACGACATAGATCGGGGGCTGGCGCGCGCGGACCGACGTCCATCCCGCGAAATTAAGCATCCGCCGAGGGGGGGGGAGCGGCGTTTCGTCCTCAACCCCCCTCAGGCCGCGACGGCCTCCTCCGGCGCGGCCTCGGCCACGGGTTCCGCGGCGGCGGCGGCTTCGGCGGCGGCGGCGGCCTCCGCCTCCGCGGCGGCCACGACCGCGGCGGCGGCCGCCTCCGCCTCGGCGATCGCCGCGGCCTCGGCGGCGGCGATCGCCGCGGCGGCGGCCTCCAGCTTGGCCGATACGAAGGCATCCTGCTTGGCCCTCCTCTTCGCGTTACCCTTCGCATCCTTCGCGTAACTCGACGGGACCTCGACTCCCATCGACTTCGCCTGCACCTTGATCCTCCTGATGGTCTTGGCGTACAGTTCGCTCCCGGCCTCCTGGGTGAGGAATGCCTCCATGTCCGCGAGGTTCGACGAGAAGTTATCCTTATTCAGGGTGGAGAGCGACTTGCGGAAGGTGTGGACCTTCCCCTTCGTCGCGACGTTCAATTGCGTGGTATGCGACTGTTGCGACGGGATGCCGACGGAGGACGTGAACGCCGAGGCGCATGCCGCGGAGGCGGCGAGCACGAGGATGGAATTCTTCATTCTTTTGTGTTTTTCTTTTATTTTTAATGATTGGGGGGAGAAAAAACGAAAGCTTCATTGATGGGTGGGGCGAGGAAGGAGGGGGAGGGAGCGGCGAGGGATGGATGATGACGAGGAGGGAGATAATTCATTCAGACGGACGATGCATGACGGATGTGTTTTTTTCTACCGGAACAGGCGCGACGCTCCCGCCAAAACCTTCTTCTATCCAGAATAAGGCGGGACGCTCCCCGCAGAAATGTAGTGGAGGAAAGTGTCACGATGCGAAGCGATCGAGAGAAGAGAGCGGAAATTCTCACGGGCGATTTTTTATGATAATAATATTTAGATACACTGCTGCTAATAGCGCCCACGCCCGATATCATCAACGATGTCGACCCATCGCGACGGAAGCTCCACCGCCAACGCCATGGACGCCACCCATATTCCATCGCCCACCGTCCCGCTGCCGCCGCGGATCGTCCTCCTCCCGCGGGGCGAGGTCGACGACGGCGGCGGGCCCCCCTCCGCGGGGGTGCGTCGTCGTCCGGACGACGACGCGACGGCCGCGGCGAATCGACGACGAGCACCCCGCCGCCCGGCGGCGGCGGAGAGGATTCGGGGGGGGGGGGGGGGGGTCCTGTCGCTCCTGCGTGCCCGTTCCCTCGTCGGATCTACCGACGGCGGCCGCGACGACGACGCCGCCGCCCTGGCGTACGCGGGTGCGTGGAACCCCCGACGTTTGCAGAACATGACGCTCGCGGTGGGACCGGGCACACCCGCGTGGAACGTCGACGTATCGGACGGGATGGCGGACGGCGAGGAGGAGGAGGAGGGGGGGGGGGAGGGGAGTTGGTCTGCCTCTTCTGACGATGACGACGACGAGGAGGAGGAGGAGGACGAGGACGAAGAGGACGACGAGGACGAGGAGGACGACGACGACGATGTCATGTCATCGGACGCGGACCACGATCGCAACGACCGCGACGTCGAAGAAGCGAGGGGCGGGGACGATGACGGCGACGGCGACGGCGACGGCGACGGTAATGCCGACGACGACGGAGGGAGCGGTCCCGGATCGGGGAGGATGCTCGCGGGGTCGGGGTCTTCCTCCGCGGACGATGATGAGACGACCGCCGCGATGGGTACGACGACTACGGCGATGGGGACGACGGGGAGTCCTCCTCCCCGTCGTCGTCGTCGGCGGCGGCGGCGGCGGCGGCGGTTGCGGACGGACGACGACGCCGCCGTCCCGAGCGTCACGCAATCTCCCGGTGGTGGGATCGCGAACGGGGAAGGACGGTGGTCGGGAGATTCTTCCGACAACGACGACGACGACGACGACTACGGCGACGACGACGATGATGGCGATGATGGTGACGACGATGATGGGATGAGGGATCCCGCTGGTGATGAATATATCGATAGTACGGAGGAAGATAAAGCCTTGGAGGAGGAGGAGGAGGATGTGGGGGAGGTGGAGGAGGAAGGAGAAGGCGGCGACGAAGACGATACCTCCAATCATCGTCACCACGCCGACGACGACGACGATGGCGGGGGCAGCAGTACCGGGGGTAGTGGTAGTGGTGGCACGGGCGACGAAGACGAAGACGACGATCGCGAGGCCGGGGCCCGAGTACGAAGATGGATGCGACGGCGCGTAGTCGACGACGACGACGAGCGAGGGCGAAGCGGCGACGACGGCGCGAACGACGACGACGACGCCGAGTTCGTCGTCGTCGACGATGATCATCGACGAACGAATCTCCTTCGCGGGCGGGAGGATCATCCCCGGACGTCGGGGACGGGGGGGGGGGGGGTCGTTGCGTCGTCGTCGTCGTCGTCGATGAGGCACGGCGGTTGCATCAACACGGCGTCGTGGCTCGACTGCGGGTGGAGGATATCGACGACCCCGTGCTCGTCATCGTCATCGTCGCACTCCTCCAACGGCGGTTTCGCGATATCGCCGGTCGCGGGTGGCAACGCGACCGAATGCCCGACGCAGCTTCTCACGTCCGGCGACGACTTGCTCGTGAAGTTCTGGGACGTGAGCATGTCCATGGGGGGAGCGTCGCCCCTGCCGGGGGGGAGCGCGACGTGCACGCCGTTCTCGAGCCCGAGGATGCCGGTGAACGCCGAGGCCGGAACGGTCGACGTCTGGAGGAGGGGGGGGGCGAAGAAATCGTCGTTGTATTCGTCTTCCTCCTCCTCCTCCTCCTCCTCCTCCATGATGGGCGGCGGCAGTGGCAGCATGCGACACTGCCTGCCGGGGACCGTCCATCCCCTGGCGACGTTGCGGACCGGACATCGCGGCAACGTCTTCCACGCCTCGCCCGTACCGGGCGGACTCGGGAAGGTGGCCACCTGCGGCGCGGATGGATACATGAGGCTGCACGACGTGGCGGTGCACGCGACATCGCCCGACGCGGCATCCGCCGGTCGCCCATCGTCGTCTTCTTCCTCGTTCAACAACAACAATAATGCGGGGATGATGGGAGAATCGTCGGCCATCGTCGTGAGCCCCCAATACGTCGAGGGGGGCGGTTCGTCGCCGTCCTCCGCGCCTTTCTTCCGATCGGCGCATTCGTCGTCCATGTGCTTCTCGTTTCATTTCCTGAGTTCCAACGTCGGCCTGTTGTGCAGCGAACGCGGCCTGCTCCACTTCGACATCCGATTGCCCCCGCGTAGTCAGAGGAACCGGAGCATCGTCCCCGAGCTCGGCGGCACGTGCAAGGCCTGTCATCCGTGGCGTGTGGGGGGCGGCCCGCTGGACGATTGCGGCGGGGGCGACGGCGACGGTGGCGAACTTGAATCGGCGTACGTCTTCGCCGGCGGATCGAACGACAGCACGGTCGGCCTGTACGACCTACGAATGACGGGCTCATCGATTTCCTCGTCGACGAATCACGTCGTGCAGAGGTACCGGCCGCGGGCATTGCGCGATAAGTTGTCGTCGTCCGCGGTCGCGATAAGCGGCATCGACCTCTCGAGGGACAGACGGGAGCTCCTGGTGTCGTACGAGTCCGATCAGGTCTACACGTTCCCGATCTTCGGCGGCACGGATCACCCCACGCTTCTTGATATCGAGGAATCGACGTCGATGACGACGCATACCGATGGGGCAGTCCCAGAACTGGCCGCATATGGAGGTCATCTCAATCGGCTGACATTCCTGAAGACTGCGAAATATGCTGGTCCGAATGATGAATGTGAGTTCGTGATCTTGTTTTTCGTATACGTGTGTGTTTCCATTTTGAGTAATTCAATCATTCGGCTTTGTTTATCCTAAATTTGGATTGTAACCATGGTTGTATCTTATATGGTTAGACATATGTACTGGAAGTGATTCGGGACATGCATGGATCTATGAAAAGGCAAGTTCTAATTTAAACACTGTTTCGAGCCCTCTATCTCAATTTCTCACTGATTATAAATTTACCACCTCATCAAAGAAATCTGGATCCGTCGTGAGCTTCATCAAAGCGGACACGATGACGTGCAATGGCATTCAGGTGAGGCGAACTACGGTCGAATCATCATAGTTGCTATACAATACTCCGAATTCTGATGCATTTGCTCTATCGTTGTATATCCCGGGCTTTCAGCCTCATCCTACGTTGCCCATATTCGTCACATATGGCATTGATTCGACGGCCAAGCTTTGGCGGGCGACCAGCCCTGTAGATATGGATGTTGATGACTCTGACCTTGGCCGTTACAACTATCATTCCAACAAGGTTAAATATCAAAAGAGCATCGTTGTTGACCAGTGGAAAAAGGTTCTACAGGGAAAAGAGGCAAGTGAATTCAGCCTTCTCCAAAATATTCCTGCATTATTATCACTTCGTCCATTCACGTATCGTTGATCTTAATCACCCGTCGATTCCTAGCAGGTGGGTCTTGGTCTCGAAGATTTGAGTTTCTTCCCCGATGAGGTTTGTGAAGATGATAGTGATGATCAAGATCACTTCGTCGGCCATTTCCTCCGATCGCTGCGAGCAGACACATCATTCATAGGGAACGATATGATGAATTTGAGTAATGTCGTCTCCAAGAATTATTTTACGTGCGCCAGGTCGATAGGTCAGGGAAATGATGAACCAGTGAAAAGCGGCGTCGCCGCCATGAAATCCAGGGTCAGCCTGATTAAGCTGCGACATCAGGCTGATATGCTAGGTCTGGACTTCAACAGTGAGACGCCATGGATTTTCAAGCATAAGGAGATTTTCAAGCATAATGAGCGCATGGCCATTATGAATGATTCTACCGATGGCGGTGGTGCTTGGCATAATGCAATATCATACGGATGTCTCGCGGACCTCATTCCTGTTAACCCATCCGACTGGTTGCCGTTCGACGAGCTGTTGGCGAATCCCCCACATCCAGGTGGGATGAAGTTCAATTCGAAGTATGAGGGCTATAACCTTGATTCATCTACAGACCGCACCTTACCTCCTATCAGCCGTCGAGCATGCCGGGATGTGGGAGCTGTTGGTGATGACGTTGCAATTGCAATTGACGAAGTTGATATTGAAGCGTCTGATCAATCGAATATATTACAAGCACATGAACATCCTGCAACGCAGCCCGAGAAACCTGGTTACGACCCTGCACAAGCATGGGACATGTTGCTCCAAACTGTCTCATTACTAAAAGATGCCGGAAATGAAGCACTGAAGGCATCCTTACCATACGTTGCTGCGCGGCGATACGACCAGGCCATCAGGTACTGTTCCGTCGCATATATTGAGTTTCCCGAGGGAACTGTGTCTTTCCTTACTGAGCATCAAGACGAATTATCGAAAAATAGTGGTTATGAAGTCCATTGGACCGATTTATTGAAAGTGCTAATCGCAGTGCGGTTGAATTTGGCTCTCGTTTACCTCGTCCAGGAGATTAGCGATCCAAATGGTGCTGTGATTCAGGCCAGCCTATCGTTGAAAGAGCTGAAACCCTTTGCCACCAAAAGGGCTGCCGTCTTAGTGGGAAAGAAACTTGCACATACTCGATCCGATGAGCCACATAGTACCTACCTCGAGGCGAAGGCATTACAAGCCAAAGCATACTTTCGACTTGGCTCGGCACAACTTGCCTTGTCCGAATACGACGAGGCAGTCAAGACATTCGAGCATTGCGTGACCAGTACAAAGGAAGCGAACTTGACGGTGGACGCTGGAGTCTTGAGGAAAATCAACGAAGCGAAGCGCTTTCGCAAGGAGAAAAAGGAGAGTCAACGTAAGAAGTTTAAACTCATGTTCTCTGCGAAAAATGGGATATGATTCCATTTTTCAAAGTGGTGTAGATGGTTGGATGAAATGGTAGCGAGGTATACTTTGTGGGATGCAGAGGTTAGGGTGGAAAGAAGAATATAATTAACTAGATGCCAAGGGTGGTCGGGTTAGATAAAGGTAGTGTGAAGTATGATTAGGGATGGGAAAGTATTGTAATTCATAAGGCGTTCTTGGTGTACGTACATCTACAGAGCAATGAGACAAACTTCGGATCTAACTTCTTATCATAGATCATTCCTACATGATACATTCATAGCCAAAAGAAATATTGCTTTGGGTGCTCCCTTGGCATTTGCTCGCAATCTGTGGACTGGGAATCATTCAGGCAGAGGACTATCAAAGAATAATGGGTCTTTTCCTCTCCGAATTCGAGAGAGATAAGTTGTCGTCACTTTCGTCTCTTCCATCCCGAAAATATGTACAACAAGGCCTATCAATATGCTAACAAGTATTCATTACGGCATCTAATAAAGTTGAGTGAGACAAGGGAAAAAATGGGATTCGGCGAAACGTGGGGTTCGCGCCGCCCTCCGGCGGCGAGACTCGACGAAAAAACCTTCAGAGATGCCCCGAAAACGACTGTCGGATGCTCTGTAGCATCGCCGCGTGTTCCGGCCTGCAAGGGCTCGGGAACGGCGGGGCGGTCCCGGCATCGTCGGCCGGCGGGCGGCAGGCATCGTCGTCGTCGAACATGCGAGGGGACGGCGGGAGGTGAGGGCGCCAACGATTCGGGCGCGGGGACCATGTGCGCTCCTCCCGGGCCCGCGCGATGGCGGTCGGTCCCGGGCGCGGCGCGGGGGGCGGTCCGCCGCTCTCGAGCTCCCCCAGCCTCCTCATCGCCGCCGCCGCTCCGTCGGGACCGACCCCCCGACGTCCGGACCCCCGACGCGCGGCGACGCGTTCCCCGACCTCCTCGACGATGCGTATCAGTGCGTCGCGATTCTTGGGTTTCGTCGGATCCCCGAGGAGGGTGTTCAGGCGCTTCTTGGAATTCTGAACGTGCGTCTTGTAGTAGCAGCGGATGCGATCGCGGAGCTTCTTGTGGTTGAAGCCGTCGTTTTCGACGACGACGACGACGGCGGCGCCGCCGCCCCGGGCGGGGTCGCAGCTTCCGGACCCGGCGGGCCCGCTGCCCTTCGCGGGATCGGACGACTGTCCGCCGGAGGCGGCGTCCCAGGCGGCGAAGTCGGGTCGGTCGTCCCCCCCCCCCCCCCGGTAGATAGGCCGAACGAGAGCGGGTCGAAGGCGTACCCGTGACTCACGGCGGTGGAACGGACGATCGTCGCGAGTCGGTTGTTGAACTCGAGCTGATCATTCGACTGGGGATGGTTCTCGCTCATCTCGTAATACTCCTTCATGTAGCTCCGCAGCACGCGTTCCAATTCCGGATAGTCCCTCCAGAAGAACCCGTCCACGATGACCGCCGCCCCGCCGCGCGTCGTCGTCGTAGTAGTAGTCGTAGTGCCGTCTCTCCCGTCCCCGTTGCCACCGTCGGCCACCTCCCCCGTCGCGCATCTCATCCCCCCGACGTATTGATTGCCGCGTCTCCTACCGATGCCGACGACGACCTCCCCGAGGGAACCCTCCCCCCTCGCCGCGGAGGATTCGTCGCCTCCTCCTCCTCCTCCTCCTCCTCCTCCTCCTCCTCCTCCTCCTCCTCCAAAAGTGCCTTCTCCTCCTCCACCCGACCCCGGCGGCGACCTCCTCGGTGTCCCCCTCTCCAGCGCCATGTGCAGGAGCAGCGCGCGGAACAGGGCGGGTTCGCTTCCGACGACCTCGCTCAGGAAGAGAGCGCGACGCATCTTGGCATCGTCTTCGTCGTCGTCGTCGTCGCCGCCGCCGCCGCCGGGGGTCCGCAGGACGACGACCCTGCGCCTCTTGACGGCGCGCCGATTATTCTCCGAGATCGTCCCCCCCGCGCCGTCGTCGTCGACGACGACGCCGCTCGGGACGACGACGACGGCGGCGGCGCGCGACGGGCGGCCGTCGAGGGACGCGGGACTCACGCGCGCCGCCGCCGCCGCCGCCGCCGCCGCCCCCCGATTCGGATCGTGGACCGCCGGGTCGCCGTCGTACGACGACGACTGCCCATGGTGCGAGGCGGGGGGATGGTAAGGGTACGATCGAGGTGGTGGTGGAGGAGGAGGATGTGGTTGTTGATTTCGATGGTGGTGGTGATACTGCTGGTGATACTGCAGCCGATGATGATGATGATGATGAGGATCGTGATATTGATATTGATGATATTGATGATGATGATGATGACGATGATGGGGATCGTAAGGCACACGACGACGATGGACGGAGGAGGCGACGTCGAAAGAGGAGGCTGAGAGGAGGAGGAGGGGGGAGGGGGGGTAGAATTTGCATCCCCACGCCGTGGTGGCCGCCGGCGCGCCGCCCGTCTCGGACGACGGCGGCGGAGGCGGGGGGGGGGGGGTCGGGCCGGGACGGGGGCCGCCGCCGGCGTCCGGCGATACCGTCGGGCGCGACGGTCGCGACGACGCCGAATAATGGGAAGGCGTCGTCGCGGTGCGGTGGTGGTGCCGGAGATGCTCCTCCTCCCGGTGGTGGTGCCGGTGGTGATGATGATCGATGTGGTTGTTGAGGTTCATTATTGTCAATAATTATTTGTGTTCTCCTCCGAGTTACGTACGATATATGGATTCGGAAGAAGAAATATTTCGGTGAGTGAATACTACAATATCGAAAATAACTATCTCCAAATAAAGTAAATTATTCCACCATATTTACCTATTATAATCCAGCCAATACAGGAATAATTTACAATCTTATGTTTGCGAAAACGAAGTCTATCTATCCCATTTATTTTGGGCGCGATTGTCAAATGAGACATTCCGAGATTTCCCCAGAAGTTATTATTTCTCTCTCTTGTGGATAGGTGGTACGTAGTAGTACGTATGGTACAATAGAGTGGTTTTAACCCCTCGAAATTGGTGGATGCGCAGTGGAAGCGCAGTGGAAGCGCAGCGGATG
>JALLOS010000055.1:4697-19739 GCA_036939435.1 Stephanodiscus minutulus
CCAAAATAGAAGTAGAACACCTAGCTGTGATTATGCTATGTAAAGTTTCATAGTCCCAACACTTCTTGACAGGGTTTGAGTGCCAATCATACACATAGTGGACACTCTCTACCAAAGTTTCATTTAACGCATTAAAGCAGTCACTGGATGCTATTGATAGCTTGTGTAGGTTATTGGAGGGACAAGGATGCTGGAACAAAATTACCAACGTTAGGGCAGTACTTTGCTTAATGACTTTGAGCAAAGAGTACAAACCAACAGACATATCGTGCTTGTGGAAAATTATGTTGTTGCCCTTTTTTGAAAGAAGAAACTTCAAAGCAAAGTGAGAGGAATAGAATGACTTTTTATCAACATCAAGACAAATGCACATTTCTTCAGAATGCAGTTCGGTTCCTGCCATGCCAGCACAGACTGACACCACAATCCTGTTGAACCTGGAGATAGCATAGTACTTGGAAAGGAAGTTAGCTATGGTGTCAACGTTGTCGAATGTATGATCCTTCATGTGCCTACACGTAGTCTCAAATCTTATGATATTGTCTGGAGATGTTGCTTGCATGACCCGTAGTTGGTCGTTGATTTCATAGAAGGTATTCGTGATTGGATGTGACAAGGATGTAACACCTCTCCTGTAGGTGGAGTTTGTGGAAAATTGATAGTCCACACTTGCATGGAATAAATTATCAGATAATTCTGAGAACTCTGTGGGATCTATTTTCTCATATGATAATATTGAGTTCTCCATGTTAAGTAAATGCAAGAACTTGCAGTCCTGGAAGAAATGGGTTTCTATTTTGGAGGAAAAGAGGTCAATCTTGGCACACTCTGTAAAACTCTGATTGGATGGAATATCCAAATAAACTTTGTTGTAGTCTGAGTGCAACCTATGGCCATGACCTTTGTACTGTGATGGACAGCCAGGCAAACTCTTTATGGCACCATACTTGACATAAAGAAGAGTTGGGTACTTGGCTCTCACAATTTCAACTAGAGGAGACATCACCCGTTCAACCAAACTGTTGACTGTGGGTTGGGCATTTAGATCGAGGACAAATTTACGTAGAGATTTCCTCCCGAACCTACCGCCAGTAAGTCCATTCCACTGGATTCTTCTGGCCGAGAGTGCTTCTATAACAGCCATACGTTTCTCTGGCGTGATCACATCCACAAACTTGATTGATGGAGAAATCATCTCCAATGCAGGACGAGAATCCTGGTAACCCAAATCGATTGTCTGTATTGAGTTTAAACAACCACATGTGTGGAAAGGTAATGGAAATTGGGGGTGCGACAAGGTTCCAGCACGAGTGAGTTCAATGAAAAGAGTTCCACGACAGTTGAAGAATTGTGGTTGTACATCCAGTTGCCTATAAGCTGTTTGGACAGCTTTTCTGTTAGTCCATTTATTGTCTGGATGGAGATACCTGGTGCACTTGAAGTTGAAACCATGTTTGTTTTGGTTGTAAAAGCGATAATTGATACCTTGGTAGTTAAGATATCCTGGATGATTTTTGATTAGACAAGGCAGTGTTTTGGTGATGTAGTGCTTCTTTACTTCGTCGGCTAGTGCGTCCTTACTCATGTCTTTGCTTGCAGAAACACCATAGGTGAGCAAATGGGTCTTGAGTTCTTTCTTCGTAAATGAGAAGAAATCAGGAACTTGCGGAGTAGTTGATTGTGACATGTTTCTTTAGAATACCTGCATAAAAGTGAATTTGCGATAAGAATAGGATGTGTTAGTGAGGAAATGGAAAGGAAAACAGAAATATGTTTCCTGAACAAAGTCAACACAGATTGCCCAAGAACTTGTACCCATCCAGGCTTAAAAATATTCATGCTGAAAGCCAAAAGATACTTCTGCAGAGGTGCTGGATGGCAGGTGGTTGCCCGACTCCTGCACCTCTGTGAACTCGTCCACTGGATTTAAAGCATGCTTTTTTCTTCCAAAACTGGGGGATAAGAACAGAGAGCAAACAGGACAACAAACAAACAGGGGGGCGTCCAATCCTATAATCACAATCCTCCACCGCGGGACAGCAAAGCATCCAAAGCCGATGACGTCCCTCCCAAACCTCCTTGATGTCGGTTGACGTCCCACACCCCACAGTCACCGCCAACTTCGGCGCTACAGTCCACGTACGTCCAGCATCTCGCGTGGTCGTTCTCGTCGGCACCCCCCCCGTCCGCCGATACCGCGCCCACCTGGACCCAGTCGCGGGGCGATGCGGCGTCCCCGAACATCGTCGCCCTGCCCCCCCCCTGCCGGGGCAGGAACGGCGCCCACTGGGCGTTCGCGGGCGTCGCCGTCGTCGTCGCGTCGACGTCCGCGGGCGTCGGGCCGCCGCCGTACGGCGCGTGACCCCGCCCCCCCGGGCAGTACGATCCGTAGTCGCACAGCACCATGCCGGATTCACGGCAGAACATCTCGGCGACGACGTGCGTGTCGATCCCGCCGGCGCCGGCGGCGGCGGTTGCGGTGGCGTTGCCCGCGTACTCCGTGTGCTTCAGTATCTCCTGGTAGTGGCGGTGCATGGTCGAATACCACACCGTCGCCAGGGCCGTCGCCGGCGGGGAGGGGGCGGCCGACGGGGTGGATCGTCGTGAGAAAATACAGTGAATCAAAAAAGGAGAAGGGAATTTACCTATTGCTTCTAGTCTTCTATTCATATCTGGCGGAGTTGCAATGTGTGAGGTGCTGTGCAATGGTTTTTTAGAACGGGTATGCATGGAAACACAAAAAACTACATCAAAAAATGGTTGGTGGTGATGTGTGGCCGGTAGTTACCTACCTCACTCCCACAACTGTGCCAGTTCTTGAACAGGAGAAAAACATGGGATTTGTTAGGTGCTGCCTGATTGCCCTGTCAATTGTTTGTATAATCTGTCACATCGCTCCTTGCAATAATGGATGAGTAAGATTGTCTTAGGTTGAACAGGGCAGCGATTGCCTCGTCGGACTCGGCGACGGCAGGTCCTTTGCCTATGTTGCAATACCAGCGAACCTTCACCGCGAGGAGCAGCCTGTCGAGTCCCAAAAACTCGGATAGGAGCATGACGTCGGTGTCGACATCCTCGACCTTGATCATCCCCCCTCTCATGTAATCCAAAAGCTTGCCGAATGCGACGGGATCTCGATCGAGGAAAATGTTATCTTCGCCGTCATCGGCCGATTCTCTCCAATCGCCGCAGAGGAGGGAGGCGAAGTACGTCGAGTTCGACGTCAGCGTCGGCGCCACCGTTAGAAACTTGGTACCCCCGACGTCGATCACGATGCGATCAGTCGCTCCCCTTCTTGCTTGCCTGGCGCCAACGGACGACATGGTTTACCCCTTTATATTCATTGAGGAGAGTGCACCAACATGGGATGCTGAATATGTAACGCCGGTCGATGTCATTTAATTAGGAACCGAATGCCAATTATCAATTATCTCTCTCTCCGCGGTGCGCGAGAAGGAGAATTGGATTCCTTTCTTGGATAGCGGACTATCTACAGTATCCAAATCAACTGTCCACTCTTGGATGCAACGAAAAGAAGATTCTTAAGTTTCTTGAGTACTCCTCTAGAGAGATAAAGTTCCACTGGAGTGGCCGACTTCAGTAGGAGAAACTATGTACTTATGTGGGGAAAACACCCGAGACCAGTGTGTGTGGGGAACAGTCTATTGATTTAGAAACTGTATTTGTCTGTGATAGGTTCGCGTGGTCCGAACACACACATTATTTCCCAAAGCCGAAGCTAACGCAGGCCTCCATATTCCTCTCTCTCCTCTAGAAGCAATTCGCCGTGTGCAATAATTAAGTTAAACAAAATGTCATCTCCTCCGAAGAAGAAAAATCCGTGGACACCCATGGCCGCGGGGTGCATCGCAGGTAAGTAAGCCGTTGGAAAATCGTCGGATGGATCACTTCAATACCACACACTTCCTCCTCTCGAGACAGGATGATTTTTTATATTATAACGACAATCTGAAAAAAAAACCCGCGTTCTCAGGTGGCATCGAGGCGACGGCGGTCTGGCCGATGGAATTCATCAAGACGCAGCTGCAGCTCCAAAGCAAGGTCAAGGGCGTCGCTCTCCCGTACAACGGCATGATCTCCGGACTCACGTATTACGTCCGAGGCACCGGATTCTTGAGCCTCTATCGAGGTCTGGCCCCGACCCTCGTCGGGTCCATCCCGAAGGCCGGCATACGCTTCGGACTGAACGGCGTGTTCAAGGAATATCTGAAAGACGGGGACGGGAAATTGACACCGGGGAAGAATTTCCTCGCGGGTCTCGGTGCCGGGGTGTCCGAGGCGCTCATCATCGTCGCACCCGTGGAGACGGTGAAGACGAAGTGCATCGAACTCAACATGCCGTTCGTCGGCGGATTGAAACGAATTTGGGCCGCGGAGGGGCTGGGGGGGATATATCAGGGAGCCGCCGCAACGGCAATGAAGCAGGGGAGCAATCAGGGGTTGCGTTTCATGTGGTACAACGAATACAAACGCATCGTGACGAACGACGGAGAAATAAAATCGACTCCGTTGATGAGTTTGATAGGAGGAATGACCGCGGGATGTTTCTCGACTCTTGGGAACAATCCTTTTGATGTCGTCAAGGTGAGTAAGCCTTCTCCTCAATTTGCCTTTCGGTTATAATGCTCTTTTTTGGGGTGGTGCAAATTATAATTATGTATATCTTACTATAAAATTTGTCATCTGGTATTCGACAATGGAAACGTAGACGAGAATGCAGGGGACCAAAGCAAAGCAATATGCAAGTACATTTGACTGTTTCAAGCAGATTGTTTCGAAGGAAGGGGCAGCAGCTTTATACGCGGGTACCGTGCCTCGCCTCGGACGCGTGGTGCCAGGTCAGGGTATAATTTTTGCGAGCTTTGATACAATCGTACAAAATTTGGAGACGATTCCAATCTTCCAATAATACACATGCAACATTTCACAGCAAATGCTCGGCAATTGGACAGTTCTGCGGTAGGGCTTTGCTTGGATCATTATTTTATGGTCCTAATCATAAGGCATCTCATTGATTACTCCATGACAATATTCACATTTGGATTATAGAACCTGATCCGTTTTGGCAAGAATATCTTTGGATATTCAACGAGCGACTACTATCTTGCTTTGAGTATCAATTTCAATTCGTAGTTGCTACGACGTCCATCCAAACACGGGCTATATACTTGCGCAAGTCAGCCCATGCACCTATCTTTAGTACGTCGCTAACAACACTTCCCAGAGGCTGTCATTCAAAATATGAGTCTAACTATGACGACGGTGATGCGCATGAGGACAGCCGCAATCCCCCTCCTCTTCGACGCTGTCAATCCTATCCCTCATATTGGCGTAATCTCGCCGAATTGCTTCCGCCACTCGAACGGAACCCTTAAAACAAATCAACAGAGGCTCCCGGTTAGAGAACACATACAAGCAGATGCGATGGCCGAGATCACGGCATAAATTGTCTTTGACTTACATGTCTTGCCCCGATCAAGTTCAACGCGTCGGGCCCCAATTCCAGAGCTGCCAATGCGCCCATGCACCAGATCCTCTTCCGCGCCACTTGCTTCCACATGGGTTCCTCGTCCCCGTCTGGAACTCGCCAGGACAAATCCCCGTTCAACACCGGTAGGCCGTTGACCACGTCCACGGGGAGAACCTCGCGAAGGTCCGAAAGCGCCGAGTAATGATCGACGTGGTTATTCGCGCCCGTCGCCAGCCAAATCATGTCGTAATCCCCCTCCGATCCATCATCGAGGGTGACGCGCAACCGTCCGTCGACCCAGCGGACCTCCGATATTTCAACCTCCTCCTTTACCACTGCCTTGGAACGCATGAGCTCTGTTACGATTTCGGGAGGGACGCTCCCACCCCCCCTGATTCGCCTCAGTTGTTCGGCCCGACCGTGCATATCCAAACTCCAGAACTCCTCGAGTAGCCTACCCCGTCTGGGACCCATGTGCTCGTTGGGAATATCGAAGTGCCTCGGTACCATACGCGATCGTTGGATGAGTGTTACTTGCTTGCACCATCTTGCCTTAGCGGAGAGTAATGCCAGCTGCGCACTAGTTATTCCGCCACCAACGATCAGAATCCTCATATCTAACTTGATTTTCTTCTCATCCAGGATCTTGAGGAATGGGGAAATTTGATGGGCATGCAATATTCGACGGCAGGGATAATCGGTTCCAAGTTCCTGCTGGAGGGATGACTCCCAGGCCGTCTCCAAGGCTCGGAACATTGGGCCCATGGCGCAGACGACCCGCCTCGATTTGATGGTTTTCACAACTTGAAAATCCCCACCAAAAACAATTTTAACCTCGAAGATTGGCTCGTCTGAATCTTCTTCGTCATCCTCTGGGGTCGGACGGATGGATAGGACAGTGCCCATACAGACCTCATCCTGGATGCCGTAACCCCGGGAGAGCATGTCGTGAAAATTGTTAAAAATTGAAGTACTTGGCACCTATCAAACATTGAGATGATCTGGTTAGCGGCGTAACATGATATTGCAATATGCAGTGCTCACGCATTACTCACCTGATAAGGCCCCATGAAGTTCTGATCGCGCTGACAAAGAAGTGGCAGCGTCACCAAGTCGGCACCTCGCCCCAGCACCTCCGCGTAGCACTCAAGCGAGCGATGGTCAAACGGATCCGTGTGTGCGTTCATTAGCGATCGAAGGTTCTCTATGCGAAGGGACTGGAAGTTGTCCTTCCAACCGCGCATCCAGCCCCCGTGCGAGTCCACGACCAGCACGGAGCCACGAACCTCCTCGAGCGTAAGGGGTGGTGGCGTGGGGGTGACATCGGCATCTTCTCTCGTCTTTTTCCTTTGTGATTTCTTACTCGGTGGCTTGAGGGTGGATTTAGGGCCCCGCGACAGCTTCCTGACGTGCTGGACAACCTCGCGACGGGGCCTAATCCGATACGCGTATTCGGCCTTGAGGTGACGCTCATTGTCGGACATGAAGTCGACGTCGGGCTCCAAAAGGCGGAGCAGGAGGGCATGACCATGGGGTCCGGCGCCGATTACGACGAGTTCCTGGACGTCTTCCCCCGGGGGATGGGGATAAAGGTTGGGATTCAAATCATTCTTGGAAAGATTCGGTTTGTCGAGGGTAGCGCAGGAATCGCTGGCGCAAACATGAACAGTATCGTTGCTGCATCCTCCTGGCCTGCTAGAGCGTGGTGAGCGCTGCTTTCCCATGTCTTGTTGGTATTGTTTTGCCGCTAGTGGTTGATTTTTGGTGTATGGATCATTCGTCCGTAGGAGGAAGGATAGTAATAAGCCAAGCATATTTTTCGGCTCGATCGTCCGAAGGAGAAAGGCAAGGAGAGCCGATCGTTGCCTGGCAAAATGTGTCTCAAAATTGGTGGTCCACATCCTCATCTCAGCTTCAAGTTCAGTACGTACTTATCTACGTACGAATGTGTAGATATCATGAGATAAGGCATATTTTGGATTCCAAAGAGGCTGACACCACCACGCCCCTCCTTTCATTTGTTCGGCTCATAAAACACGCCGTCAAGTCAACTGCATCAACTAACATGAAGATTAATCTGCTGCTCGAGCTGCCCTCTATCGTCAATGGTCTCGAATTCCAGTCGGCATTGCAAATTGTGGCGTCCAGTCATGGATTCAGAGTCCATCCAAAAGAACAGTCACCATGAGTCAGGGGACCTCGGAGATCATGATAGCGCTTGGCATCACTGATCATATAGTTGGAACCGCATCTCTCGATAATTACATTTGGTCCGATTTTGAAGCCGAATACAACACTGTGCGTCCCTGTGGTTGCCAAGGACTACCCCACTATCGATGAACTTCTATCCATCGAGCCCAATTTTGTGTACGTGTCCTACTCATCCGCCTTTTTCACAGTTAGTGTGAATTACACACAAGGTCTCCCTACCAAGATTCTTGGTGAGGATGGCCAGTGTGACCTGGTGACCGAGGAGTCTTTCTACTCTAAGGGCCAGTCTTTATTGTCGTGCAGAGCTTCATGAAGCTGACATTCAGACGTACCTTCAGAAGCCCGGTTGCAAGAAGATTGAGCACCACCCAGCAGGAGGTGCAGCGGAGATACCATTATAACTCATTTCAATGAAATTTGGGATATTGCTAGGTTAGTAGAAGAGTCATCACTTGTTTTCAGCTCACAAGTTTTCCTCACCTCAACTTATGATCTTCTGTGTATCATGTATGTCAGCATCTTTGATGTCTTTGATAATGTGCAATGTGCATCAGCATCAGCTCGTCAATAACATTGACAAACACTTTGATCAAGCAGTCGCAGTAGCAAGAAACAAAGCTGGTCCTGATGTCCCACCCATCAAAATACTTTGGCTTCTTGATGTTTGGGACGATGCTACTGCTACTCTCTTTGTCGGAGCCTGTTGCAGCTCTATTCAGACAATTTTTGAGAAGGCTGGGGCCAAATATATCTTTGATAATCAGGGCATCAAGGAGATTCACACGTGGAATCATAAGTTGGGACTCTATCACAGATTTTGATCCCAGTACAAGTACAAGGTATCGTGCGCCATGTGCTTTGTGCTCATCTTCAACAAATATATATACTTTGTTACTTTGCAGAAGAAAATATCTTCAAGCTCTGCTCAAACAAACAGACCACACTCTGCGCTGCTTAGAGCAGGGTGTTTCTTGTGGTACCCTTTGCTGCAAGTACATTGCATGTTCATATTGGCACTGTATTGTACAATATAGCATAGGTGATGGCTACCATTATTTGTTGGGGGTCTTTCCCTCTATTCAACAGTTCTCTGGGATCTCTCCATTGCTGCCCACGGAGGTACTGATGGCAGTGTTCAAGCGGTTGGAGAGAGTGGAGTCTATGCCTACGAGAAACTTCCAACGTGGAATGGCACAGACTTGAATCAGCTCTGCCCTGGCTCTTCAACCCCTATCCAGATCCGTGATGACATCCCATTGGTGGCAGCTGCAAGTGCAGAGGTGAACAAGAAGCTTGCCCTAGGATTGGGTATGTTCTTGGACTGACCAGTCTTCTGCTCCTTGGCTTTGTTGTTGTTGTTGTCTTTCATAACAAGAATAACTTCATGGAAAAAGAGATGGATTGTCTCAAGGCAGAGTATGCAGTGGAAGAAGTGCACGCTGCAGCTCTCGCCATTCCAAAGGCCGAAGATGACGAAGTTGATGCTGACTGTGAGAATATGATCAAGGCGTGACTATGTTAGCAACTCCAAGTTGTACATCCATCATCAAGTATTGAGAGTAAATAAAATTGCATAATAATGGTGTGTGGGCTGGTGATTTTTGAATTTGCATAGTAGAAAGGCCGGGGAATGCTATTGAATTTGCGTAGTAGTATAATGGCCGAGGGGGGGGGGGGGGGGATAGATGCAGCTAAGTTAGTGAACCATGTTCCTCTCTGTGTCATTGTCTTTGGTGTAGATATCATATGAGGCATGTTACGAAGGTCAATTGTTGTTTGAATTGCACAGTCAAGGTGTCTTTGTTTGCTCGTTGTTGTCCTAATTTTGTCATTGTTGGTAGGTGAAATCCCCAATACCTTTTCAGTCGTCCTACCAATCTTTGCACTCTCAAAATTAGGTCATCCCTATAATAAGAATGGCAGGATAGAATGAAGCGTCTCGCTGTGGAGACAGTTGTTCCAAGCATGACTGCCGAGGTGCATGGTGCGGCTTCCGTCACTACTAAGGCCGATGAAGCTGTTGATGCTGAATTTGTGGAAATGGCCAATGCCTGATTTGGTAGATCAAGGCTGTTTTCGTTACAAGTACATACTGCATTTATTGTTACTATTTCGAAATCTCTATTTCTGTAAGTACCAATCATGAAGTCCGACTCGCTGTCTGATGATAGAGCATGGTAAAAGGGAAGTAGATCAAACTTTCACTGTCATGCCTGCTACTTTGCAGACATCCCTTTTGTCAGCGACTCCACGAGAGGCTTTGCCAGTTTTCTGAACTTCTTTCGGAATCCCTTGGCCGCAATGTGATACGGATTGCTCGGATCGTGATTGTACTGCAAAGCGTTTTTCGCGATCAGGTCCACATCCTCCAGGAACTCCTGCAGCGTTTCGTATGATTTGTTATTCACCTTCGTCTGTACGAACGTGAGATTCATCGGCCTCTTGATGACAGAGCAGTAGTCCGGCACGCCCATGTCGGCGCACGTGGACGCGTCGATGACCATGCGGAAGGGATTGATATTCCCGAGCGCCGCAAATTCCATGTCCCACAGGGCCGCGAAGATCGGCTCGTAAAGCCTGTGCAGCGCGTCCCTCGGCGTCTCCAGTGCCCTCTCGCGCCGCTCCTGCTCCTCCCGTTCCTTCTCGATCAGGCGCTTGGCCTCCGCCTCCTCGCGCTCCAACCTCTCGCGCAGGACCCTCTCGCGCTTTTTGGCCTCCTCGATCTGCTGCTGGCGTTCCTGCTCCGGATCCACTGTCGTTCTCTGTCGCTTCGCGGCTTGGTCCGGATCGGCGCCGGCGTTGGCCGTCGCGGCGGGGATGCCCGGTCGACATGCGGCCGACGTCGTTCCCGGTCGTTGCTCTGCCGCGACGATCGTCCTCAACGCCGACTCCGGGTTCAGGATGAGTTTCCTCCCCTCCATCGCGATCTTGGTCCACCTGGCCCTGTCCGCCGCGCCCCTCTCCCTGTCCCTCAATTGCCTGACGATGACGTCGAGCCTCCTCTTTCGGGTCGACGCCTCCTCCAGCGGCGGGAGCGTCCCCCATATCGTCGTCGCCGGATGCGCGGATCCGCCGGAGGCGACCTGGCTCAGCCCCCACCCCCTCCGCGCCTTCGAACTCTCGGCCTTGAGCGTCGCGTTGACGAGATCGCGCTGCTCGTGCTCCTTGGACTCGCGAAGCGCGAACGCCGCGCGCAGCCTCGCGTCGATCCCGTCCGACGACGACGACGACGCCGTCCTCGCGCCGCCCCCCCCGTTGTCATTCGCCTGTTGGCCGACGCCGCCGCCGCCGCCGCCGAAGTCGACGTCGATCATGCGCGAGTTGGGCCGACGCCTCCACCCCGCGGGGGTCGAGGCGTACGTCTCCACGATCCCTCGGAGGTCGGCGTTCAGCCGGCGACGGAGCCTCACGTCCGCCGCGCTGCTCGCGACGGCGGGTGCGGCGGCGGGTGCGCCCGTCCTCTTCCCGCCTCCTGCTCCTCCTCCCGCCACCGCCGCCGCAGCCGCAGCCGCCGACGAAGACGAAGATTTGGGCGAGGTCTTGCCGACGGTCAAGGATGCCTTGACGTGCTTCCGATACGACGGGGGCAGGAGGTAGTCGTAGGAGGGGTCGAGCGGCTCGCGCTTGCGGAGGGAGGATAGGAGGGAGCGCAGACGTCCCTCGATGAGCTCGTGCTTTTCCGAATCCGAGGACGTTGCCTTCGTCGATCCGACTCCGCCCTTCGCGGATGGAGGAGGTCGCATGGGAGGGGAAGCGCCTGCGGGGGGGGCAGACGACGCCGATTCCGAAGCCATGGTGATGATAACAAGCTGCGGGGGAGCTGGCTGTATGATGTTGTTGTACGTATGCGTTGTGTCTTGGGAAAACATTTGGAAGGCAGCGGGGCAGCCCCCTACTCAACAAGTAAACCTTCGCTGAGAAGATTCCTGAGGTCGGGACATACATACTATTAGATACATACCTCTTTTTAGTCTGGAGCCGGAAGCGACATCAACACCATGACGCATCATCAACACCATGACAACACGAACACCGCGAAAGAAAAGATCGGAGTCGACAAGTGATGAAATTGCATATCATGCATATCTCTATTTATTTGTCTTGCTGGAATCTGTTCATTAGACGTCGCATAATGGTTGGGTCAAGCTCAGAACGCAGATGAAAGGCGAGAGGCTTGGTGGGGAAGTGAAGTTAGCGCGCGGCGGAGAAAAAAAAACTGACTGGACGGCGCAAAAGCCAATTGTCTCTTTCTCCTGAAGGCTGCGTATTCACATTTCCGTTCCGTTACATTTTATGCAGATTCCCCGCGGCCGGACGCTCTCTGTGATTGCAATCGCCATGCAAGTGGGCCCGCTTCATAAGGGATGCGCAGCGTTTGGCAGGGGCGGCCTGCTTCCCGTAATTCGGACTGTGGTGAATCACCCTCGTCCGGGATCGTGCGCCACGAAATGGGGATATGATCCGATCCGTCGCGTGATTTCCGCCGGTGGGGCCGGCGTTCGATTGACCTCGTCCGCGTCGCCGCCAGAACAACGGCGGGACGAGTACCACTCGACCCGAGACGTCGTCGCGGAAGAAGAGTGCGATCTCGAGAGGGCGTTGGAATACGCGCGCGACGTGGACAAGAAGCACGGCCTGTGCAGCGGACCGAGCCAGAGCGCGTGGAAGGTCGTGGACGAGATATACGAGAGGAGGATTCGCGATTTCGACGATGCCTCGAAGACGAGGCGGCGAGAGGTCGAGCCGGAGCACGGGAGGACCGCTCCCGGCGAGAGAGAGATCAAGGACAGACAGTATTGCTCTTGAGGGGGGGGCATATGCATTCCTTTTCGATTTCGTTGGCGTCACGAAGGGGCAGCTTGATACAATGTAACTTGAATAGACATTGTTGGTACTACTTGATGCAGAAGGGAGGTACTAAGAGCACGATGTGCCCAAGCATAAAGACGATATCTGCTAAGTAGCATCGCAAATAGGTCTAAAAATAGCAATCATCAGTGATGAACATACATAACATAGTTATCTCTCGTATTACGAGCTCTTCATATAACTTATCCTTCTCGATACATATTCTTCATGACAGAATTACTCCAACAGATACGGATCTATCCTACAAACATATACATACCATATGAAACTATACGATGGCGCACTTGCACCTTGCATGAAGCCAGGGGATTGCCGTAATTGAGAAGAAGGTCGTGCCGTGACTTAGACGGCCTTGTCACAGCCGCCAAAGAAGTTTAGAGCGCATTTAGAGCCTGCTTGGATGGATCCGACCCTCGACCGGCAATGACGAGGCACCGTCGATGGCCGCTCGCCAGAAATGTCACCAACATCGGGAGAAGTGGATGAGGCACTGGCGAAACACATGGATACACGCTCACGACCGAAGAAGTCCTGAGCTTCCTTCGAGCCAGCGCGCATGGATTCGCCCCTCGACCGGCGAGGCCGAGGTCGTAGTCGAGGCTCCGTCGATAGCCGCTCTCCGGAAATGCCTGACTCCGAGCGTTCGGACGAGTGCTCCGACGAGTCTGTGATCGAAAGTGACGACAATGGTTGAAGCGCTGGAGTGCCATCGGGATTTGATGAGCCTTCAGGATGAGGAGTCATGTTTCGAAAGTATTTGGATAACTGGTTTGCGAAGGAAGAAGGAAGCAAGAGCATAATATTAACAACAAGAGTTATGCGAGGGAACGTCAAACATCACCACCGACCACCGTCATGGGAGCAAATGAGATCAAAGAAAAATCACATCGCAGCGCGTCCTCTCGAATCACTCTCACCTGATTTGACCGGATCGATTTGTAGACTGCACTCAAGCTTCACAC
The DNA here is from genome assembly GCA_036939435.1 of Stephanodiscus minutulus. Classification (NCBI taxonomy): domain Eukaryota; phylum Bacillariophyta; class Thalassiosirophyceae; order Thalassiosirales; family Thalassiosiraceae; genus Stephanodiscus; species Stephanodiscus minutulus. Next base: position 18,231 of record JALLOS010000055.1, read on the forward strand.
CAGGAACACCTTGAAAAGCAATCAAATATCAGTAAATATGACCGTTTGTGGACGATTCATTGTTGTCTGCGAGGCAGAAGAAGATCAATCAGNTCGAATACCACACCGCCGCCGGGGCCGTCGCCGGCGGGGAGGGGGCGGCCGACGGGGACGACGGCGACGACGGCGACAACGACAACGACAACGACTCCGACTCCGACTCCGACTCCGACTCCGACTCCGACGACGACTCCGACATGCCGACGAGGTAGTACCCCCCAGCGAATCCCCCGTCGCCCGCCGTCGCCGTCGTTCCCGCCCCCTCCTCTCCCCCCAGCGCGGAGGATGCGACGACGCCGCCGCCGATCGTCGACCCCGCGGCCTCCGCCTCGGCCCGCGCCGCGAGGGCGAAAGCCTCGTCGCTCCTTCGCGCGCTCCGGGCGCTGAGCGCGATCGTCGCCGCGAGCAGGAGCGTCACCGCCGCGGCGGCGACCGCGACGGACAGCCTCGGGAGGAGCCGTCGCAGCACCATCGTCCTACGATGATGACGATGATGACGATGATGAGCGCGTGGACTTTGACGATCGTCGTCGTCGCATTCGTCGTATTGGCGGGACGACGATGGGGCATCGGCCCATAGGCGCAGGAGGCCGTCGTCGCCGCACGTCCTCCCGCTCCCGCTCCCGCCCTCCTCGACGATCGTCCCCACCGCGTGATGATCACCGGTACCGGATTCCAGGGAGGTCGGAGATGGCGAACGCCCGGGCAAGGAGGACGTCATCNGCGGCAGCAGCCGTCGGCGCTGTCGCTGATGGCGAGGAGGTACAGGGAGGTGGCGGGCGGCGGCGATGATACTATTCCTCCTCCCGGGAGGAGGAGGGAGGAGGAGGAGGAGGAGGAGGATGACGGGGACGAGGAGGGACCGCGACGACGACTGCGGCAGCAGCAGCGGGAACGACAACCACAACAACAACCACGGCAGCAGCAGCAGCGGCAGCAGGAGGAGGAGGAGGAGCAACTGCCGGACGCGGTCGACTCCGGGGGGGCATCTCGGCAGCAGGGGCAGCCGTCGTGGCGGCGGCAATCCCTCCCCGCCGCCGCCGCCGTGCCATCGTCGTCGGCGGCGGCGGCGGCGGCGGGGGGGGGGGACGCGGAGCGGGAGCAGCGGCGGTGGCGGCGGCCGTCGCCGGGGGGTCCGTCGTCGCTCGGCGCCGTCGGGGGGGGGGGAGCAGGATCGGTCGTTTCCGCCGCCTCCTCCTCCTCCGCCGGCGGCGGCGGCGGCGGCGGCGGCGGCGGGAGCGCGCTGCCGGAATTCATGAGGACGAAACTGCGGCCCTCCGTCGAGCGGCGCGCGTCGTCCGGGGCCGCCGCCGCCGCCGGAGGGCCCGCCGGGGACGTTCCGGACGCTCCCGCCGCCGACGCGACGGTGGCGGCGGATGGAGGATGGCGTGCCGCCGTTCGAGGAGGAGGAGGAGGAGGAGGAGGAGGGGGAGGAGGAGAAGTCGGCGCGGCGGGGGGGCTCGGGGGGGG
>JALLOS010000056.1:0-2500 GCA_036939435.1 Stephanodiscus minutulus
TTATTTCAGGGAACATACAAAAATTTGTTCGATTATTTATAAAATCATGTATAATGTAGAATGAAAACTCGTATTTAACAAATAGATAAAAATATTAACTATTTTTTATTTTTTATGAGAGTTTCATAGATTTCCCTCTCCCAAAAGGAGAAAATCAATGGCAATAAGCTCAACAGAGCGTCGTTCAAAAAACGTACAAGTTTTTGTAGAAAAAGACGCTGTGGAAACTAGTTTCGCAAAATGGGCCCAACCAGGACATTTTTCAAGAACTTTAGCTAAAGGTCCAAAAACAACTACATGGATTTGGAACTTACACGCTGACGCTCATGATTTTGATAGTCAAACAAGCTCATTAGAAGAAGTTTCTCGTAAAATTTTCAGTGCACATTTTGGTCAATTATCAATCATCTTTTTATGGATTAGTGGTATGCACTTCCATGGTGCATATTTTTCGAATTACTCGGCTTGGTTAACAGATCCGATCGGTATTAAACAAAGTTCACAAGTAGTTTGGCCAATCGTTGGTCAAGAAATTCTAAACGCTGATGTTGGTGGAAATTTCCAAGGTGTTCAAACAACATCAGGCTGGTTCCAAATGTGGCGCGCAGAAGGAATTACAAGCGAAGTAGAATTATATTGGACAGCAATTGGCGGATTAGCTATGTCAGCAATTATGTTATTTGCTGGCTGGTTCCATTATCATAAAGCAGCACCAAAATTAGAATGGTTCCAAAACGCCGAGTCAATGATGAATCATCATTTAGCTGGTTTATTAGGGTTAGGTTGTTTATCATGGTCTGGTCATCAAATTCATATTGCTTTACCAATTAATAAATTATTAGATGCAGGTGTTTCACCACAAGAAATTCCTTTACCACATGAATTTTTAATTAACCGTGATTTAATGGCACAGTTATATCCAAGTTTTGGTAAAGGTTTAGCACCATTTTTCGGTGGAAACTGGGGTGAATACTCTGATTTTTTAACATTTAAAGGCGGTTTAAATCCTGTAACAGGTGGCTTATGGTTAAGTGATATTGCACATCATCATCTAGCATTATCAGTTTTATTTATTATTGCTGGCCATATGTACCGAACAAATTGGGGTATTGGCCACAACATGAAAGAAATCTTAGAAGCTCATAAAGGTCCATTCACCGGTGAAGGTCATAAAGGATTATATGAAATTTTAACAACATCATGGCATGCTCAATTAGCTATTAATTTAGCAATGATGGGATCTTTAAGTATTATTGTAGCACATCATATGTATGCAATGCCCCCATACCCTTATATTGCAACAGATTATGCTACACAATTATCTTTATTCACACACCATATGTGGATTGGTGGTTTTTGTGTAGTTGGTGGTGCAGCTCATGGTGCTATTTTTATGGTTCGTGATTATACACCAGCAAATAATTACAATAATTTATTGGATCGTGTCCTAAGACATCGAGACTCAATTATCTCACATCTAAATTGGGTTTGTATTTTCTTAGGTTGCCATGCATTTGGATTCTACATTCATAACGATACTATGCGTGCATTAGGTAGACCTCAAGATATGTTCTCAGACAAAGCTATTCAATTGCAACCAATTTTTGCACAATGGATTCAAAATATCCATTTATTAGCACCTGGAACAACAGCACCAAATGCTTTAGCAACAACAAGTTATGCCTTTGGAGGTGACGTTATTGAAGTTGGTGGAAAAATCGCAATGATGCCTATTAAATTGGGAACAGCTGATTTTATGGTACACCATATTCATGCGTTTACAATCCATGTAACAGTCTTAATTTTACTAAAAGGTGTATTGTATGCACGTAGTTCAAAATTAATTCCAGATAAAGCTAATTTAGGTTTCCGCTTCCCTTGTGATGGCCCTGGTCGTGGTGGTACATGTCAAAGTTCAAGTTGGGATCATGTATTCTTGGGTTTATTCTGGATGTATAATTCAATTTCAGTTGTAATCTTCCATTTTAGTTGGAAAATGCAATCTGATGTTTGGGGAACGATTACACCAGACGGTAGTATTTCACATATTACAGGTGGCAACTTTGCACAAAGTTCGATTACAATTAATGGTTGGTTACGTGATTTCTTATGGTCACAAGCTTCTCAAGTAATTCAATCATATGGGTCAGCATCTTCAGCGTATGGCTTAATTTTCTTAGGAGCACATTTCATTTGGGCATTTAGCTTAATGTTCTTATTTAGTGGTCGTGGTTACTGGCAAGAATTAATTGAATCAATCGTTTGGGCGCATAATAAATTAAACTTTGCTCCAACAATTCAACCTAGAGCATTAAGTATTACTCAAGGTCGAGCTGTTGGATTAGCGCATTACTTATTAGGTGGCATTGGAACAACTTGGGCATTCTTCCTAGCTCGTTCTATTTCAATTACTTAATCAGTTTTTAAAATTACGAAAGTTTGTATACATAGATATATAACTTCGTAAAAGAAAGTTTTTAAGTTCAATTTTATTTACAAC
>JALLOS010000056.1:20000-46828 GCA_036939435.1 Stephanodiscus minutulus
TAGATAATTACTCAAACAAAGATAAATTAATTGAAATTGTTTTAGATTTAGGACGGCGACCTGAAGCTCGATTTACTACAGGGCCTGAATATTTATCACAAAAAATTATTTCGTGGCAAGATATAGATTATATAACTAAACGTATAAGTAAATTTAGTGGAGAAAATCGTGCAGGAATTGAGCGGACACTTCATCGAATAAGTTGTATTAGAAATCGTCAATTTTTAATCAATGGCTTAACGTGTCGAGTTGGTCGTGCAATTTTTGGTACAATTTCAATTATTAGAGATTTACTTGAATCTGGACAATCTATTTTAATACTAGGAAAACCTGGTGTTGGAAAAACGACGATTATTCGAGAAATTGCACGGGTGCTTTCTGATGAAATGGAAAAACGCGTTATAATTATTGATACGTCTAATGAAATTGCAGGAGATAGTGATGTACCCCATAGTGGTATAGGTAGAGCCCGCCGAATGCAAGTTCCAAAAACTGAACTTCAACATAAAATAATGTTAGAAGCGATTGAAAATCATATGCCTCAAGTAATTGTTATTGATGAAATTGGAACAGAACTTGAAGCTTTGGCGGCAAGAACTATTGCAGAAAAAGGTGTTCAATTGGTAGGTACAACTCATGGAAATTGTTTAGAAAATTTAATTAAAAATCCATCTCTATCAGATTTAATCGGCGGAATTCAATACGTAACAATAAGTGATGAAGAAGCTAAACGACGAGGTACACAAAAAAGTATTTTGGAGCGAAAATCATATCCTGCATTTCAGCTTGCAATTGAAGTTAATAACGTTTCTTCTTGGACAATTCATGAGAATGTTGAAAATTCTGTTGATCTAATATTGCGTGGAAATTTTAATATTTCTCAAATTCGGACCATAAAAAAAAACGATAAATTATTAATTAATTATAAAAGATTACAAAAAGATTTTTTAGTAAAAAACTCTCGTTTTTTAAATCAAGAAATGATTTGTATTCATAGAAATTGGTTTGAAATGGACAAGTCAAAAATTCTTGGATCATTAGCTTTAAAAAATACAACTTTGATTATTTATCCCTATTCTTTATCAAAAAATTTAATCCGAGAAATTTTAACAAAGCTTGGTGATAAAATTATTATTACAACTCAAATTAAACAAGCAAATCTTATAATAGGTTTGAAAAAACATCTTAGACAAAATTTCCGACTAAAGAATTTAGCAAATAAACGAAATATACCAATTTATACAATAAATCAGAGAAGCATTTACCAAATTATGAGATTATTACAATTTTTTATTTCTTAATTATAATCTTGATTATATTGTTTAAGTAGACTACTCTCGATGTTCCCAAAATTTAAAATATTTTAATTTTAAAAAGTATTGGGCCGTTACATTAACCGTTTCATCTTATACTTTATTTTAAGTTCGAATAAAGTTCCGTGCTATAGTGTTGAAGTTTATTTTTATTATTTTGTTTCTAAATTTTAAATTCCCCATACTGTTTCTAAAAATAGTTACAAACTAATAATTACAGATAAAGAATTTTATTCTTACAGATTGTTAAAATTTGTTTAAAAAATAGATGTAGTTAATTACTCTAATATACTTTCAAGATATTATATTGTTGCTTTCCAATTCTGACATATTCAGATTTTTTTTAAGTAATTTATATTAGTTATTTTGTAAGTGAAAAATTTCTATTTTTTACTTTCCTTGTACAAAACGTTTTCTTTCTATAACAAGAGTACTTGCAAAACAACTTTGTTTTGGTATACAGTTTAGGTTGTAATGATATTAAACACTTATTATATCAAACCTCTTAAAATTGTTTTCCTATAATAAGTGTTTAATATCATTATGAACCGATGATTTTTATTGACCCAAAAGTCAATATAAAATGACCTGAATCGGCCTGAAAACTGACCCAAATCTCAAAAGAGTAACCAGGGATTTTTTTATCAAACAATTCAGCTTTTATCTAAATTGTTCAGACCCATAATGACGTTATTCATTTGAATTATTCTTAAATATTAAGGTATAAAAATATTTTTTAGAGTGTAGATGGCCAAAAGTAAATCTCTCGAACTGTAAATTTTTTCATATTTATTTTTAACAAGAAGCAAATCCAAGTTGATTTGCTGACTCATAGGGATTTTTTTATTTAATTGTTATTTTAACTAGAATGTAGTATAATATTTATTAAGCCCGGATAGCTCAGTTGGTAGAGCAGTGGATTGAAGATCCTCGTGTCTCCAGTTCGAATCTGGATCTGGGCATTTATAAAGAATTGAGGAAAGTGTTAAAAAATTTAGTAGGGTCAGTTTGAAATGATAATTCCACTGTACCTAGAGGTCCGTTGCGATGTTTTGCAATTATTAATTCAGCATTAGTAATTTTTTCATTTTTTTCAACCATTGAATTATAGTAATTTTCTCGGTATAGCATTAATACTAAATCTGCATCTTGTTCAATGGAACCACTTTCACGTAAATCAGATAAAACAGGTCGTTTATTAATTCGATTTTCAACATTTCGACTTAACTGAGACAATGCAATAACAGGTATTTGAAACTCTTTAGCAAGATTTTTAAGGTCCCGTGTTATTTGAGAAAGTTCTTGAACACGATTTTCAGATTTTAATTTCGAATTTAAAAGTAATTGCAAATAATCAATAATAATTAAACCAATTTTATTTTGTTCAAATAATATTTGTTTTATTTTGGAACGAATATCTTGCGTTGTTAAATTTGGTTGGTCATCAATAAAAAATGGTAGCAGAGAATAATTTTGAATACTTTTTTTTAATTCATACCAATCTTCTTTATATAAATTTCCAATTTTTAAACGTGTTTGGCTTATGCCTGTTTCATTGGCTAATAAACGATATATTAATTGTTCTTTTGACATTTCAAGACTAAAAAATAATATTGGGACTTTATATTTTTTAATTATATTTTCTGCAATATTTAAAACAAAAGCTGTTTTTCCCATAGAAGGTCGCCCAGCAAGGATAATTAAATCAGATTTTTGAAAACCTTGTGTTAAGGAATCTAGATCATAAAATCCAGATGTTAAGCCAGGTAATTCCGGTTTTAAAGATTTTTCTTTTAATTCTAAAAAAACACTTGAAAACAATTCAGCAGTACTTAATTTCTTTTCATCTATTAATTCATTCGTCAGTCTAAATGACTTTTTTTCGAAATCATTTAAAATTTTCTCTAACGGAATATTTGTAATATAGGCTGAATTAATAGCTTCATAACCTAAGTTAATAAGTGACCGTCGTAAAAATTTATCTTGAATTAATTGAATATATTCTTCTAAATAAACTAAATTAGGGATTTGATTAAGAAGTTCGAATAAAACTTTTGTACCTCCAATTTTATCTAAGCGACCATTTTCTTTTAAAAAGTTATTTACTGAAAAGACATTTATGTAAAGCTTTTTTTTATACATTTCTACAATAGCTTTATAAATTTCTTGATGATTTATAAAATAAAAAGTTTCAATTCTAACAGTTTTTATTGTAATTTCAATTGCTTCATAATTGATTAACAAAGAACTTAAGATAACTTTTTCTGCTATGAAGTTATGCGGTAAAGGGGTATCTGAAATTGAAAACTGTATTTTACTATTAAACTTTTTCATATTCATTAAAATTTCGATTTTGAGTTTATATAAGAAACCTTGTGTTTTTAAGATATATTTATTACAATAGGTATGTGCGTCCTTAGTTCAGTTGGTAGAACGCTAGTCTCCAAAATTAGATGTCGAGGGTTCAAGTCCTTCAGGGCGCGGTTCTCTTAAAAAAAGAGGTATGTATTACAAAATAGAATTTTAATTGTTTAAAATTTCCGTAACTAATTGGTTTTGTAAAGATTTAAACAGAGATTGAGAGTAAAGACTTTTAAGAAAAATGTTGAATCTTTTTGATTAATTTAAGTTAAAATTATATATCTCTATTTTATCAAGAAATAAAAATAAAACTATATGCCAAAAAAAATAACTGCATTGATTAAGTTAGCATTACCTGCTGGAAAAGCGACCCCTGCCCCTCCAGTAGGCCCAGCTTTAGGTCAACATGGTGTGAACATTGCAGCCTTTTGTAAAGAATATAATGCTCGAACTGCTGAAAAGGTTGGACTTATTATTCCTGTAGAAATTTCAGTTTATGAAGACCGAAGTTATAGTTTTGTTCTTAAAACACCTCCTGCCTCTGTTTTATTAGCTAATGCTGCAAAAGTTAAGAAAGGTTCATCAACTCCAAATCGCGTAAATGTTGGATCAGTAACAAAAGCACAATTAGAAGAGATCGCTAATATTAAATTACCAGATTTGAATACTACTAAAATAAGTAGTGCCATAAGAATTGTTGAAGGAACTGCCCGAAATATGGGTATCACAATTATAGATTAATATTTAAGTTTATAAGTTTTTAAGAAAGAAATTATATGCGAAAATTATCCCGACGTCAAAATGAAAACCTTAAAAAAATTAAAAATGTTGTTCATTCAAGTTTAGAAGAAGCAATTAATTTACTTCAAGAAACTGCTACTGCTAAATTTATTGAATCTGTTGAATTACATGCTAATCTGAATATTGATCCAAAATATGCAGATCAACAGTTACGTACAACAGTGACATTACCACATGGGGTAGGTAAAACAGTGCGGATTGCTGTTTTAACTAATGAGGCAAATTTTAATGAAGCAAAAGAAAGCGGAGCTGATATTATTGGTAGTCAAGACTTAATTGACGATATTAGTCAAGGTAACATTAATTTTGATTTATTAGTCGCAACACCCGATATGATGCCAAAATTGGCAAAACTTGGTCGAGTTTTAGGTCCAAAAGGATTAATGCCTTCACCAAAAGCAGGAACTGTTAGTACAAATTTAACAGAAACATTATCTGAATTCAAAAAAGGAAAATTTGAATATAAAGCAGATAAAACGGGAGTTGTTCACGTAAGTTTTGGAAAAGCTAATTTTTCAAAAAATCAACTAATTGAAAATTTAACATCGTTACATCAATCGATCACCCAAAATCGTCCCAGCGGCGTAAAAGGTAAATACTTTAAAAGTTTATTTATTTGCAGTAGCATGGGACCGTCTATTCAATTAGATTTAAATGCCTTTGATTAGTTTATTCCAAAACCTAAGTAAATAGCTTAAATATATAAATAATAAATATCTCAAATAAAAAATTTTATGTCAGACAAAATTAATCAAATTGTTGAAGAGTTAAAAACATTAACTTTATTAGAAGCATCAGAATTAGTGTCAGCTATCGAAGAAACTTTTGGTGTTGATGCATCAGCGAGCGTAGGTGGTGGTATGATGATGGCTGCTGCTCCCGTTGTTGTTGAAGAGGTAGAAGAAAAAACACAATTTAATGTAATGTTAGATGAAGTTCCGGCTGATAAAAAAATAGCCATTTTAAAGGTTGTTCGAACTTTAACTGGATTAGGTTTAAAAGAAGCAAAAGAGCTTGTTGAGTCAGTGCCTAAAATGGTTCAAGAAGCAGTAGGTAAAGATGCTGCAGAAGAGTCGAAAAAACAACTTGAGGCTGCTGGTGGAAAAGTTTCACTAAAATAGTAATCTAATTTTTAAGAAAGAGAGTTTGTAATAATTACAAACTTTTCTTTCTAAAAATTAAATTATAGCAAATTTTTTTTAACTATAACTTTACATCTAACTATATATTCTATTCTGATTAATTGTATCTGTTAATGAGCTTAAGATTAATTTAATTGATCTTACGGCATCATCATTTCCTGGGATTGGGATATCTACTAAATCAGGATCACAATTAGTATCTAAAATAGAAATAACAGGAATACCTAGTTTACGACATTCTTGAATAGCGGTCATTTCGCGTTTTTGGTCAATAATAATTGCTACATCTGGCAACTTAGTCATGTTTTTAACACCATTTAAGTGTTTACGTAATTTTTCCAATTCTTTCAAACGTAAAGATGCTTCTTTTTTTGGTAATAAATTAAAAATCCCGTCAACTTCTTGTTGTTCTAAATCTTTTAACCGTTCAATTCGACTTTTTAATGTTACCCAATTTGTTAACATTCCACCTAACCATCTATGATTTACGTAATATGAACTGCAACTGTTTGCCTGTTGAGCAATGACTGCACTTGCTTGACGTTTTGTACCAATAAATAAAAATGTTTTTTCTTCAGACGCTGCTTTTGCAACATAAGAATTTGCTCGTTTCAGTAATTGAGCTGTTTGAACTAGGTCTAAGATATGAATATTATTTCGTTCTGTATAAATATAAGGAAACATTTTCGGATTCCATCTATAAGCTTTATGTCCAAAATGAACACCAGCTTCTAATAATTGGGCTAAGTTAATATCAGCCATAAGATTTTATAACTCCTTAGTTAAATAACTTTGATTTATTCTAGTATAGAATAACATTACCAGATTGAAAAGAAATAAGACTATATTTTAATTTTATTTGTTTCTAAGTTAATTGTAGTCTTATTTTCTATAATTCTACTAAAACAATTTTTGTAACTTTGATATCCAGTTCCAGAAGGAATTAAATGCCCAATGATTATATTTTCTTTTAAACCACGTAACCAATCTACTCGACCTTCAATCGCAGCTTTAGTTAAAACACGAGTAGTTTCTTGAAAACTTGCTGCTGAGATAAAACTTGGATTATTTAACGCCGCTTTTGTAATTCCTAATAATAATGGAACATAATATGCTGGACGTTTATTATGAGCTACAATAATTTCATTAATATATTGAATATGATATAAATCAACTACTTCACGTGGTAATAATGGTGTATGACCTTCATGTGTTATTAAAACTTTTGTAGTCATTTGTTTAATTATCACTTCTAAATGTTTATTTGCAATTGAAACCCCTTGTGATTCATAAACCGATTGAACTGCATTTAATATTAGTAATTGAATTTTTTTAAACGTTCGATAACTTGCTTCATAATTGTTTACTAAATAATATGAAGTCGAAAATTTATCTTCACTTGAAAAAAACTGTTTTTTTATTCCATAATAATTGAAGTAAACTTTTAATAAATTGTGAGGATTAATCTTATCATTTTCTTTTATTGTCGTGCCCAATTTTTGAAATTCAAAACTAGAATCAATACTGGTCTTTTGAATTAATAAACTTTTCTTTTGATTTGTTGCTAAATTTCTATTTGTAGGTTTCTTTTTTCGTGCTTCCAATAATTCTTCTATTCTGGGTAAGCCTTGAACAATATCTCCCGTAATTTCTTTTTCAAAATTTAACAACCCAATTACTTCACCCTTTTCAATAAATTCACCATTTTTACAATACACACTGTTTACTTCTTGTTCAAAATAATCTTCTGTTATTGAATGAATTCCAATTGATCTACTAAAGGGGTATTTTAAAAATTTTAAGCCTGTTAAATTGGTATTAAAAGGAGCATTTTCTTTAATTTTATTAGAAATTAATTCAGAACTTTTTAAGAGTAATGGTAAACATTGTTTAATTTTTAATTGCGTATTTTTAATCTTAATACTATCTATTTGATTTATTTTTTCTTTTTCTTTGGTTACTGAGAAATTATTTAAAAACAATGGTATCGGGGAACTATAAAATTTTCCATTTTTTTTAATAAACATTTTCGAAAATTTAATTTTAAATCCATATGATTTTTTATCCGGATCTAATTTTTCTACGATTGATCGTTTAGTAATATCGTAATAATTTAAAAAAGTGTTAGTTTTCGAATGAGAGGGATTTTTGTTTAAAGTTATTAATTTATATTGCAAATTAACTTTTTGTTTGGAATCGTCCGTTTTACAATTTGGGAAAAAATAAGGATGCCCTTTTTGTATAGTTAATAATTTACCATTATCAATTAAAACTTTTCCAGTTTGATTTACATTAATATTATCAATTATTAATTCATTAACTGTTTTATTGTTTCCTTGTTCTTTTTTAACTGTGATACAATCATCATTAGAAATTAAAAAAATCTGTTTTTTAGTTGAACGTTTTGATTTAAATTTTACTACTTCGAGAGAATTCATAGTAAGTGATTCAAGATAGCCCATAGTGGTATAAGAATCAATAAACTGAGTTGGTTCAATAAGTAAAGAAGATTGTAAATTTGTATATTTTAAATGAGCAGGGATATACTGATTTAAAACTAATCTTTCTAAAATTTTTAGGTTTAAACGTTTTGTTTTAAAAGAATTATTTAGATCAATTGTAATATTATTTTGTAATGAATTTTTTAAATTCAAATTTATACTTTGAGATATTAAATTTATGCTATTAGCCGTTTTAATTTTTTGTTTTGTTTTGTATAGGTAATTAGTTTTGTTAGTTACCCGAAAAATTAACCCTGAATCATTATTATTATTATTAAAAATCCTTTTTAAATTTTTTTCTTTAGGGATTTCGTAAATACTAAAAGGTCGAATTAGTAGTTGATTACTAGATTTTGTCTGAATATTTTCACAAACTGAAGGTTGGATTATTTCAATATTTTCAAAAATAATTTCACCTGGATAATACACTTTTTTATTTAATTGCTCAAACTGTTTACCTTGATAAACAAATCCTGCTTTAATTGCAATTTCTTCAATAATATTATTTTTTTGAGAAACACTTATAATTCCAGCAGTTTTAGAAATAATATTTGGTATAATTTCAAAATTTTTTGATATAAAGTTACCATTTTCTACTAATAAAATATTTTTATCACAGTTTAATTTGTAAGTTTCTTCACAAAGCCAAATTAAAGAGTTATGAATAAGTTTTTTTTTTAATTTTAACTTTAAAAAAACATTTTCCATTTCTTGATAGTTTAAAAATTTTTGATAAAAAATAAATCCATTTTTATCAATCTTAGTTTCCAAACTTTTTAAAGTAGTTTCATTATAATTTTTAATTATTTTTTCATAATCCTTCTTACTTATTTCATAGGCTATATTGTAAGGAACTAACTTATCGATTGTATCTTGTTTTTGTTTAATTCGTTGATCATAATACATTATTCCGCCCGTTAAAGTTTTAAAGTTATTATTAAATGAAATGGCAAAAGGTTTGTAATTATGACATCGTTTCCAATTTTTAAAATTTGAATCTTTTAAGGTCATTAAATATTTTGAATTATTCAAATTAATTAAATAATTTTTATTATTTCTAGGTTTAAGAATTTTTTGGCCATAACTATTATCTAAAAAATAGATATCATTTGTGACTTGAATTTTTTGATCTAATACATTTTTTTTCTTATCAAAACCCTTGATATAACCAGAATATTGATTTATCAATTTTGTTCGAAAAATATAACTGTTTTTGTTAATTTTATGGTCTGTATAAAAATTTAAAAAAGAATTACTAGGGGCTTGATAAACTTGCCCTGATAAAATCCACAATAATCGATTTTGTGTAATTAAATTTGTTCTCGTTTTTAATTTAGGAATGAAAATTTCACCAGCTGTATCACTTAAGATTGGCTTTCTTTCGGTCAAAGTTTGTTTTTCTGTACTTATTAATTCACCTATGGTTGCTGATTTCTTGACATATTGATTATTTTTTACGAACAACATCGTATTTCGTAATAATTCCATTTGGATTATTTTTCCACTTTGTTGTTCAGGAATTAATATTAATGATCCTGAATTCTTAGTAACTAAAACATCATCCCCTCGATTTGTACGTAATATAATCGTTTTTAAAATTTTAGAAAATTTGATAATTCCATTTGTTGGAGCAATAATTTGTTGCCGAGCTTCCGAAGTAAAAATTCCTCCTGTATGAAAAGTTCGCATTGTTAATTGTGTTCCAGGTTCACCAATCGATTGGCCAGCCAGAATGCCAACTGCTTCTCCTAAATCAACTAAATTTTGATTCGATAAATCCCATCCATAACACATTTGACAAATAGAATGATACAAGCTACAAGTTAATGGTGAACGGATATGGAATTTTAAAATTTTTTTTTCTGCCAATATATTTAATAATTTTAATGTGACATGTGTATTAGTCATAGCGACTAATTTTTGAGTTTTTGGATCATAAACTGGTTTTGATAATATTCGACCAATAATTTGCTCGTTATCCAATTTATTTGCGGTATCCACTATAAATGAAGCAGAGGTTAAACAATCTTTTTCTCGAATAATAATATCTTGTGCAATATCAATTAAACGGCGGGTTAGATAACCTGAATTTGCTGTTTTTAATGCTGTATCAACAATACCTTTACGAGCACCGTACCCAGACATTAAATAATCCGTGATTGTTAATCCTTCACGAAAATTCTTTTTAATTGGTACTCGCATAATCTCACCACTAGGATCAGCCATAAGTCCCCGCATTCCTACAAGTTGACGTACTTGTGATAAATTTCCTCTAGCGCCAGAGAATGCCATGATATAAACAGAATTTAAAGGATCATAGGTTTTAAAATATGCCACTACGTTATCTTTTAATGATTCGCTTGCTATACTCCAAGTGTCAATAATTTTTTGAAAACGTTCTACATCTGTTATTTTTCCTTTTAAACAAATTTTTTCTGCATTTAAAATATCTTTGTTTGCTTTTTCCAACATTTCATTTTTTGTAGCTGGAACTTTTAAATCCTCAATACTAATAGAGATACCAGCTTGTGTTGCATATTTAAATCCAAGATATTTTAGCTCATCTGCTAATAAAGAAGCTTGCATAGAATCATATTTTGTAAAGCTCCATGCTAATAATTCTTTTAATTGTTTTTTATTAATAAGTGTATTTTGATAAATATAATCTCTCATAATTCTTTACTTAATTTTTTCTTGAATTCAAATATTTTAATTAAGGCTTAAGGTTGTTTGAATCGTATAATTTAAAAGTACACGTCCAGTTGTAGTTTGTAAGTATTGAACAATAGTTTTATTATTTTTATCTTTACGAATTTGAACATTTTCATAATACTCAATATAACTTCCATCTTTTAAGCTAATTTTTTTTATAAAATTTGAAGGTTTAGAAATTTTATGCTTATATCGAACCCAAATTGCTGTGTGAATTTCGATTTGATCTTGATTATAGGCTAATATGACGTCGTTTAAATCAGCAAAATAATGATCTGAACCTAGTAATCCAGTAATATTATTTACAGTTAAATAATAACAACCTAGTACCATATCTTGACTTGGCATAATAATCGGCTCGCCATTTGCAGGTGATAAAAAATTATAAGGCGCTAACATTAACATATAACATTCTGCTTGAGCTTCTAATGAAAGAGGAACATGCACAGCCATTTGATCCCCATCAAAATCAGCATTAAATGCTGAACAAACTAAAGGATGAAGTTTAATAGCACGCCCTTGAACGATAATAGGCTCAAAAGCTTGTATTCCTAATCTATGTAATGTTGGTGCTCGGTTTAAAAAAATAGGGTGATTTGATAAGACTTTCTCAAGTACAGGATCTATAATTGGTTCATTTTGTTGGAGTAAGTTTTTTGCAACTTTCATATTGCTTGCTAACCCCTGATTAATTAATTCACGAATTATAAATGGTTGAAACAATTCAATGGCCATTTCGTAAGGTAAACCACATTGATTTAATTTCAAACTGGGTCCTACAACAATCACGGACCGTCCAGAATAATCTACTCGTTTTCCAAGGAGATTTTGACGGAAACGCCCATGTTTTCCTTTTATGATATCGGATAATGATTTTAATGGACGATTACTTGCACTTAAGGCAATTTTACCTCTTTTACCATTATCAATTAATGTATCTACTGCCTCTTGTAACATTCGTTTCTCATTTCGAATAATTAGTTGAGGTGCATCAATTTCTAATAATCGAAGGAGACGATTGTTACGTGTAATTATTCTTCTATATAATTCATTTAAATCAGATGTCGCGAAACGTCCTCCTTCTAGTTGAATCATTGGTCTTAATGCAGGGGGAATAACAGGTAATATAGTTATAATCATCCATGCTGGGTTTGCACCTGTCGTTAATAAATTTTCCAAAATACGAATTCGTTTAATGGATTGATCTCGTAATTTATAAATTCGTTGATATTCCCATTTTTTAGCCCAATGTGAAAAATTATAAAATGGTTGTTCTTTATGAAGTACTTTGCTACAAAGAGTAATAAAATTGCGTGTTTTAATTATCTCTTGCTCAAGATTTAATTTTTCTAATTCACGTTTGATTAAAACAGCACCAATTAGATAATTTGGTGTCGATCTTAATAAATATTTTGGCGTGTTACGACGCCTATTGTAAGATTTTGAATGCGGTTTTAATGGGTAACCTGTAAATCCTAATTCCCGACAACGTCTATATTGTTGTAAGTCCCAATGAAGCCCATAAAAAGCAATCTCATCTTCAGCAATAAAATAAGCAAGAGATGCTAATTTTATTCGTTTTATTCTTTCATCATAAAAATTTACAATATTAGATTTTTTTGCTTTTGATTTTTTTTTAAGAAATTCTTTGCAATTTAAAAGGGCTTTTGGGCTTCTAAGATAATTACGGTATTCAATATGGGAAGAAGGATATTCAGGGATATCTTTATTATCCTTTTCTTTATTATCTCTTGGATTAGCAAATTCTGTCCACCCAGTATCTAATCTTTTTTCACATTGCTCAACTTCAAGTAATAAGGCTATATAATTTGGTCGACTGTTAGTATACCAAACATGTGTAACAGGATAAATTAAATTAATATGACCCATTCTATGTCGTCGAACTCTTGATTCAGTTAATTCTACTCCACAACGCTCACAGATTAAACCTTCATATCGAACTCTTTTATATTTACCACATGCACATTCTAAACTTTTACTTGGCCCAAAAATTCTCTCACAAAATAAACCATCCATCTCAGGTTTAAATGTTCGATAATTAATGGTTTCCGATTTTTGAACTTCTCCTACAAATTGTCCATTAGGTAATTTTCTCTGGGACCATTGTAAGATTCTCATAGGAGAAGCTAATTTTATTTTTATATAATCAAATTCTTTTTCAGAGCGTATCATATTAAATTTTTAAAATGAAATATTATTTATATTCGATGTATGAGAAAATGTTTTTAGTAATGGATTATATTTTTCAATTAAATTTAATTCAATTTCATAAGATTCGTCTGAACTAAACTCATCAATTCGATACGTACTTAGATCTAATCCAATTGAACGTAATTCTTGAACCAAAACTTTAAAAGATTCTGGTATACCAGAAGTTGGTATTGGTTGACCTTTAATTATAGAATTTAAAGTTTCATTTCTTCCTTGCATATCATCAGATTTAATTGTTAAAAGTTCTTTTAAGGTAAAAGATGCACCAAACCCTTCAAGTGCCCAGACTTCCATTTCACCAAATCTTTGACCTCCATGTTGAGCTTTCCCCCCTAAAGGTTGTTGGGTAACTAATGAATAAGGACCAGTTGCTCTTGAATGCATTTTATCATCAACTAAATGTATTAATTTTAACATGTATGCATTACCCACAGTAATTGGATTATCAAATTCTTTACCTGTTCTACCATCAAGAAGAACCATTTTTCCTGGTGAATAAGGATTAAAAAGCCATGCTTCATTATTTTCAATCGAAGCTTGCCGTAATTTTTTATTAATTAAAATCCGTGAAACTTCTGATCCATACATTTCATCGAAAGGTAAAATTTTAAAACGACGGTTTAATTTGTGACCTGCTAATCCTAATAAACATTCATATAATTGTCCAACATTCATTCGAGATGGAACCCCTAAAGGATTTAAAATGATGTCAATAGGAGTCCCATCTGGAAGGAAAGGCATATCTTGACGAGCTAAAATACGAGAAATTATTCCTTTATTTCCATGACGCCCTGCAATTTTATCTCCTACTTGAATTTTTCTTATTTGCGCAATAAAAATTTGAATTTTTTCAAATTTATAGGCTAATTTTGTACGTCTATTAAAGGTTAAAGTTTCGATAACTCTTCCGTATTCTCCTTCAGGCATTCTAAATGATGTATCCCGAACTCCTTTTGCTTTTGCTCCAAAAATTGCTCTAAGTAATTTTGATTCTGGTAATTGTTCAGAATCATCTTTAGGGATAATTTTTCCTACTAAAATATCACCTGGTTTTACAAATGTTCCAATGGTAACGATTCCATCTTCATTCAAGTTTTGAACATCGGAAATACTCAAATTTGGAATATTATTTGTTGTTTGTTCAGACATTTCTGCTGTTCGATCAATTTCAATTTCATATCTTTCGATATGAATTGACGTAAAGATATCTTCATAGACTAATCGTTCATTAATCAAAATTGCATCTTCAAAATTATAGCCTTGCCATGGCATATAAGCTACTAAGACATTTTGTCCTAAAGAAAGCTCACTACTTATTATTCCTGGTCCATCAGTTAACATTTGACCCGATTTAATTTTTTCACCTTCCCATACTATTGGTCTATGATTAATACAAGTTTCTTGATTTGATCGTTGATATTTTTGTAAATCATATTTGTAATGTCGCCCTGAATTTTCACGGACGATGATTTTGTTTGCACTTACTGATTCGACAATTCCATCTCGTTGAGCGTTTATTACCATACCTGAATCGAGTGCAATTTGATTTTCTAAACCTGTTCCAACAATAGGTTTTTGAGGTAGTAATAATGGAACTGATTGTCGTTGCATATTTGAACCCATTAAGGCACGGTTAGCGTCATCATGTTCAAAAAATGGGATTAAAGATGCCGCTACAGAAACAACTTGAATTGGAGAAACACCTATGAAATCAACTTCAGATGGAGTAACAGTTAAAAAATCTTGCTTATAACGTACAGGAATTAAGTTTTTTGTTAAATAATTATTTTCATTTGTCGAAATGTCAGCGGGAGCAATTTTATAAAAGTCTTCAATATCAGCGGTTAAATAAATAGGATGTCCTGTTTTGATAACTTTTCCATTAATAACTCTCCAAAAAGGAGTTTCTAAAAATCCAGATTCGTTAACTCGGGCACATGTTGTTAATGAAGCAATTAATCCGACATTTTGTCCTTCAGGTGTTTCGATTGGACAAATCCGTCCGTAATGACTTGGGTGAATATCTCGCACAGCAAAACTAATACGATCTCTATCAAATCCTCCAGGTCCTAAGCCACTAATTCTTCGTCTATGTGTCAATGCTGACAATGGGTTTGTTTGATCCATATATTGAGATAATTGGCTAGCTCCAAAAAATTCTCTAATAGTTGCGCCCACTATATTAAAACTCGATAATTGACTTGAATAAGTTTTATTCGTTTGGCTTCGTAATTTTCTCAATAATCTTTGGAATCCAATTCGGAATAGGTTTTGTAATAATTCTCCTACTGATCGAACCCGTCGGTTCTTTAAATGATCAATGTCATCACTAATTTGTTTAGACGTAGATAGTGTTATCAGTTTATCAATTATTGCAAAAATATCTTCATATGTAATTGTAGTAATTCGTTTTGATAGTTTTATATTTAATCTATTATTTAATTTTGAACGACCAATTTTTCCTAAACGATAATAAGAAGGATCAAAAATTCTAGAAAACTCTGAGATATTTTTATAATAATTTTTATTCAAATTAAAGCGTAATAGTTTATTTGGTTGATAAATTGAGTGACTTAATAGTGGTTTATTAAAATAGAAAAATTCAGAATTTTGTAAGTTTTGGCAGATTTCTAAATCAGTAACCCCCATTTCTCTCAATAAATGAATAATTGGTTTTTGTGTTACTTTATCAAGTTGAATAATAATTTCATCTTCTTGATTTTTTATCGGATATTTTGAAAGATTAATTTTTGTATTTTTTTGGAAGCCAAATCTGATCCATGATCCGTATTCAGGGATTAATGTCGCAGTATATAATTCTTTTTCTTCATATTTTTCTTTATAGATATCTTTTATTAAATGGTCATCTTTATATTGAATAATCTTAGATTTTGTTTTTAAATATTTTGTTTTATTTTTGAAAATTTTTGTTTGTAAATGGCTTCTTCTTTTATCTTTTTCTTTTTTAGTAAAGTTATATTTAAATTTAATAAGTTCTTTAAAACTATTAGTAAAATATAAATTAGATTGTATTTTATTATTGTTAATAATTACTTGAATTTTTGGTATGATATTTAATTTTAAGAAATTAAAATTATTAATTTGAGTAAAATTATCTAAATCTCGAAGTAAAAAAGTAAGTAATTCTAAATTAAAATTTAAGGTGATTAACGTTTCTGATTTTTGAAATATTTTATTGTATAAATATTTGATTTGTTTAAATTGTTTTAATAGACTTTGATTGTTATTATTATCATTCCTTCTTTTTAAAATCTTATATTTTACAATCGTTTTGATTAATAAATTAAAACAATTAACTATTAAGAAAATTCTATGCTGATTACCTTGTAATATAAAGTCTTCATTAGAGGCTAACCATTTTAAAAAAATTTTAATTCGTTTTATTTTCGTAGATAAATTTTGGATTTTAAATAAACTTTTATAAACTTTAAGGTATTCAATAAATGAAGAGCTAAAATTAATTTCATAATTTTTTAGTTGTTTAAAAGAATAAATATTAATGGTTTCTCCCTGCCAATTCCAATCTTCTTCTTTTTTAATAAATCTTACTTTCTTTTTTTTATCACTAATTAACTTTTTTTTAATAGTCGGTTTTAAAACATATAATCTGCTCTCAGTAGGTAAAATTTCACTTGGTGGGGTAAAACTTTTTAATTTTCCAATTTCGCTAGATACTACTCTTTTAATCTTTTTATTATTTTTTTGGTGTTTGTTTTTTTCAAAATAGACACCGGGACTTCGAATAATTTGACTAACAATAACACG
Organism: Stephanodiscus minutulus; assembly: GCA_036939435.1. Taxonomy (NCBI): domain Eukaryota; phylum Bacillariophyta; class Thalassiosirophyceae; order Thalassiosirales; family Thalassiosiraceae; genus Stephanodiscus; species Stephanodiscus minutulus. Next base: position 36,849 of record JALLOS010000056.1, read on the forward strand.
TTCACACCCATTAATAACAAAAGTTGCAGAACTCGTCATTAATGGCAAGTTAATTATAGGAAATTTACTATGATACTTGATAATATTTGTTTTTTTATTTCTAATTTCTAAAGGAATCACGAGTTGAGCAGAATAATTTGCTGTATATTTTTTAGCACGAACTATATTGTAAATAGGTTTTACTAAAGTATATTCTTGCCCAAATAAAACATATTCTGTGTTTTGACTAAAATCATAAATTCTTGAAAAAGTATTTAGTTCTTCGTTTAGTCCTTGAGCAATAAACCAACAGAAACTTACTCGTTGCATTTCAATAAAATCAGGTAGAGCAGTTGTGTAATTCATCATATATTAGTTTAAAAGTTTTATTAATAATTTATTTTAAATTTAATGATTAGTAGATTTTACTATGCGTAATAATTATGTAAAATAAATTAACATTTTAATTTTGTTAGTTTCTTATTGTTCGACTTGAAAAGAGAATTACTAGTTATTTCTAAAATATTAGATTCATTAAAATAGCTGATTATTTCTTAATAAAAAACAATAAGCTATTTTAATGAATTAAATTGAATTATAAACTTTATGTTGGTGGTACTCGGTTTTTACTGATAAAGGTTAAGTTTTTTTATAGTCTATATCTATGGTTGTTAGAACAACTCCTAAGTGACTTCTATCAGTGAACTTAGTAAAATGGAAAGGTTGATTTTATTAATTTTACAAATTAATAAAAAAATTTTAAAATAACTTGGTTAAACTTAGGTTATTTTAAAATTTAAATAATATTTTTTTAATTATCTCTAATAATTTTAAATTATACCGTTTTTAATAGAGCAGCTAATTTTGCTTTCTTTCTTGCTGCAGTATTTTTATGATAAACATTTTTTTTTGAACCTTTATCAATTAAACTATAGATTGAGTTTAGTACAATTTGTATTTTTTCTTTATTATTATTGCTTTGTGAAGTTTTATAAATTTCTAGATCTTTTAAAAACCTTTTAGTTAATGTTTTAACTGAACTTTTATAAAAACGATTTTGAAGATTATTGCGCTTACTTATTAATATGCGCTTTTTTGCTGATTTGTTATTAGCCATAAATTGAATTTAAAAATATATATAAGTCAGTATTTATATTATAAATAATATTATATTTCTGTTTTGTGAAATATAATATATTTAAGAAAAAATGGGAAGTTTTTGTAGTCAATATTTTAATATTCTTAATATTTTTCAAAATCAGACGTTAAACCCTTGATAAGATAACAATAATTAGGCAATATAGTAAAGTAAAAATACTATTAAAAATTCATTATATTATAGGAATTAATATGGCAAAAAATAAAGGTTCTAGAATATTGATTACTTTAGAATGTACAGAATGCAGAACAAATGCAAATAAGCGTTCTACAGGTGTTTCACGTTATTTAACTCAGAAAAATCGTCGAAATAACCCGCAAAGAATGGAACTTAAAAAATATTGTCCACATTGCAACAAACCAACTATTCATAAAGAAATAAAATAAAAGTATGATAGCACAAAAACAAAAATTAGCGCCTATTGGAATTACTCAAAAAATTGATTATAAAGATATAGATTTATTAAAATTATTTATTACAGAACAAGGAAAAATTCTTCCCCGTCGAGCAACAGGAGTAACAGTCCAACAACAACGTCAAATAGCAAAAGCGATTAAGCGTGCACGAATTTTATCTTTATTACCATATGTAGCTTCTAATGAACTTTAAACTTTTTTAGAAATTAAAGTTTATTAAGACATAAGGAGAACTTCTAGTCTATGGGTGTAAGGAATTTTATTGATCGTGTATTTACAGTTATTTCAGATCTTATCCTAAAACTTTTACCTGCGAGTAAACAAGAAAAACAAGCTTTTGCATATTATAAAGCTGGAATGGCAGCTCAAGCAGAAGGTGATTATGCAGAAGCATTAGAAAATTATTATGAATCCTTATATTTAGATGAAGATCAATATGATAGAAGTTATACTCTATATAATATTGGTTTAATTTATGGTAAAAATGAAAACTATCCCCGTGCTCTTGAATATTACCATCAAGCTGTATCTTTAAATTCAAATTTACCTCAAGCTCTAAATAACATTGCAGCAATTTATCACAGACAAGGGTTATTAGCATTAGAGATGGCTTCTCAAGATTATGATTCTGCAATGGAAATTTCTGAAGAATATGAATATATTGAATTAGCAAAAGGGTTGTTTGATAAAGCGGCAGAATATTGGTATCAAGCTCTTAAATTAGCGCCTGATAACTACCCAAGAGCACGAAATTGGTTACGAATAACTGGTAGGGCTAAATCTTTGGATTCTTTTTAAATAGTACTAAAACATTAAACAAAGAAAAGATTTTATTCAATAATTCCCATTATTTTGGTGTACAATGGTAAGTAGTTAATGAATTTTAAATTTGTTATTATTTTGAATAATCTGTTGAATTCTGAAAGTATATTTATTTTTAAATATTTAAAATATTTTAAATCAAAATGGTAGAAACTACAAATAAAGGTTACGTTTGTCAAATTATTGGCCCGGTATTAGATATTGAATTTCCATCTGGAAACTTACCTCCAATTTACAGTGCAATTAGAATCGAAACTGCAGATGGAATAGGAAATATTGTTGAAGTTCAACAATTATTGGGTGATAACAAAGTACGTGGCGTATCTATGCGCTCAACAGATGGCTTAAAACGTGGTGTTGAAGCTGTTGATTTAGGTACTCCAATTCTGGTTCCAGTTGGGACTCCAACATTAGGGCGAATTTTTAATGTAATTGGTCAACCGGTAGACGAACGAGGTGATGTTTCTTTAAACGAAACTTTACCAATTCATCGTGATGCTCCTGCCTTTACAGAATTAGAAACAAAACCATCAATCTTTGAAACTGGTATTAAAGTTGTAGATCTATTAGCACCTTATCGTCGTGGTGGTAAAATTGGTTTATTTGGTGGTGCTGGTGTAGGCAAAACAGTATTGATTATGGAATTAATTAATAATATTGCTAAAGCACATGGTGGTGTATCAGTTTTTGGTGGTGTAGGTGAAAGAACACGCGAAGGTAATGATTTATATGAAGAAATGAAAGAATCAGGTGTAATTAATTCTAATAATTTCGCTGAATCTAAAGTAGCTTTAGTATACGGTCAAATGAATGAGCCTCCAGGAGCACGTATGCGTGTAGGTTTAACAGCTTTAACAATGGCTGAGTATTTCCGAGATGTAAATAAACAAGACGTTTTATTATTTATCGATAATATTTTCCGTTTCACACAAGCGGGTTCTGAGGTATCAGCTTTATTAGGTCGTATGCCATCTGCCGTAGGTTATCAACCTACTTTAGCTACAGAAATGGGTGCGTTACAAGAACGTATTACTTCAACAACTCAAGGTTCAATTACTTCAATTCAAGCGGTTTATGTACCAGCCGATGATTTAACTGATCCCGCTCCAGCGACTACATTTGCTCACTTAGATGCAACAACAGTATTATCACGTAACTTAGCTGCAAAAGGGATTTATCCTGCTGTAGATCCATTAGATTCTACTTCAACAATGTTACAACCTGGGATTGTTAGTGAGGAACATTATGAAATTGCCGAAACTGTAAAAGAAACTTTACAACGTTACAAAGAATTACAAGATATTATTGCTATTTTAGGTATTGATGAATTATCTGAAGAAGATCGTATGACTGTTGCTCGTGCACGTAAAGTGGAACGTTTCTTATCTCAACCGTTCTTTGTAGCTGAAATTTTTACAGGTTCTCCAGGGAAATACGTAAGTTTAGAAGATACAATTAAAGGCTTTACGATGATTTTAAATGGTGATTTAGATGATTTACCGGAACAGGCGTTCTACCTTGTAGGAAATATTGACGAAGCAATTTCAAAAGCAGAAACTCTAAAATAAGGAGTAATTAATATATGGTTATGAACATTCGCGTTCTAACACCCGATAGAGTTATTTGTTCTACAACAGCAGATGAAGTTATTCTACCTGGACTAACTGGTCAAGTTGGCGTATTAGATGGACATGCGACTTTAATCACTGCCCTAGATACAGGATTACTTAGAATTAAATTAGCTGATAAATGGACACCTATTATTTTATGTGGTGGTTTAGCAGAAATTGATCGTAATCGTGTTACAGTTCTAGTAAATGACGTAGAAGAACTTGTTGGTATTGACTTAAGTGAAGCTACTACAGAGTTAGAAAAGGCTACATCAGCACTTGAAAAGGCTGAAACAAGCAAAGCAAGACTTGATGCTTCAGTTGAATTAAAAAAAGCTACAGCACGTCTTGAAGGTATAAATTACTTATCATAAAATATAATATCGGTAAAAAACTTTCATACTTTTTACCGATATTGTATTTTGTATAGATATAGATATTTTGAGTCGAAAATGAAACATCATATTTCTACTTAACAAATATTATAAGAAACAAAAAATCTATAAATTAACTTTATGGTAACAAACTCTGATTTTAACTTTACAAATAATGAAGCAGTAATTTTAGAATTGCCGTTTTCAGAACATATTGAAGAACTTAGACAGAGGTTATTCCATATATTTTGGATAATTTTATTTTTGACGTGTATAGCTTTTATCGAAGTTAAACTTTTAGTTAAAATATTAGAACTCCCTGTTGACAATGTAAAGTTCTTTCAATTATCACCGGGTGAATATTTTGTTTCAACTGTAAAAATTTCTTTTTATACAGGTTTACTTTTTGGAAGTCCCTTTGCAATTGGACAAATTATCTTATTTTTATTGCCGGGCTTAACGAAAAAGGAAACAAAAGTTATTTTACCTTTATTGTTGAGTTCATTATGTTTGTTTGGTTTAGGTTTACTGTTTTCTTACTATGCTTTAATTCCTGCAGCTTTAAATTTTTTTTTAAACTATAGCGATGAAGTTATTGAACCTCTTTGGTCATTTGATCAATATTTTGAGTTTATACTTGTTCTTTTCTATAGTACAGGTTTAGCTTTTCAAATTCCCATCATACAAATTTTATTAGGATTATTAAATTTTGTCTCAGCTCAACAAATGTTAGGTGCATGGCGATATATAATTCTTCTCTCGACAATTATTGGAGCAGTTTTGACACCTTCTACTGATCCTCTTACGCAATTATTGCTTTCTTTTGCAATATTATTACTTTATTTTTCAGGCGTAGGTATTCTGTTTTTAATAAAAAATTAATTTATATACATATATACTTAAAAAGTATTTAATTCATGGCAACTAACAAGTTTTTTAAAAGTCTTTTATTTACTTTCACTATTGCTATAGGTTTATTTGGTTTTTCTGTAGAAAATTCATTTGCATATCCTGTATTTGCTCAACAAGGATATTCAAATCCACGTGCAGCGAATGGTAAATTAGCTTGTGCTAATTGTCATTTAAACCAAAAAGCTATTGAAATTGAAGCACCCCAAGGTGTACTTCCTAATTCGGTATTTGAAGTTGAAATAAAAGTACCGTACGATGTAAATCGTCAACAAATTGGTGCTGATGGTAAACCAGCAGATTTAAATGTTGGTGGAATCCTTATTTTACCTAAAGGGTTTAAATTAGCTTCTAAAACTCAAATTTCCCCAGAAGTTAAAGCAAAAAATAAAGGTGTATTTATTTCACCATATAGTACAGAGTTTGATAATATATTAGTTGTAGGTCCAATTGCTGGTAAAACACATCAACAACTTATATTCCCTGTTGTTGCACCTGATCCAGATAAAGATCCAGAGGTTAAATATTTATCATATCCATTCTATGGTGGCGGTAACCGTGGCCGTGGCCAAGTTTATCCAACTGGTGAAAGAAGTAATATAAATAGCTTTGGTGCAACTCAAGCTGGTCAAATTACTGAAATTACAGCTACAGAAAAAAGCGAGTCTAAAATTACAATTGTTAACTCTAATGGTGTAACAACTTCTCAAATTATTCCAGTTGGTTTACAATTACTTGTAAAACAAGGTGATATAGTTAAAGCAGAGCAACCATTAAATATTGATCCAAATGTTGGTGGTTTTGGCCAAGAAGAATCAGAAATTGTTTTACAAAGCTCAGCACGAATTATAGGATATTTAGCTTTTTGCTTCTGTTTATTATTAACTCAAGTTCTTTTAGTTCTTAAAAAGAAACAATATGAAAAAGTTCAAGCTGCTGAACTTAATTTCTAATAGTTAATATAATAATATTTCAGAAAAATAACTCTTCAAATTTTTAGCGTAAATAAACACTAGAGAATTCGTTTTAAGTAAAAAATTATAGTATCTGGTATACATTTAATTTTTTTAAATTGAGTAAATTTTCTTTTTAATTTACTTAATCTTCAATCTCAAATATTTCTTTAAAGACTTTTGATACTTTATCACCAGAATCAATTGACTCTAATGGATCTTTTCGTAAACGGTGACGTAAGCATAACGTAATAATACGTTCAATATCTTTTATTGTTACTTTTTCTTGACCATTGTATGCTGCATATGCTTTTGCAGCACGATTTGTTACAATATCACCTCTAAGACCATCTACATCTAATTGACTACAAACTTCAGATATTTTAACTCTTAGATCATAATCAATTTGAACATTTGGTAATAATTTTTGGGCATCTACAATTCTCTCGCGTAATTCTTGTTGTTTAGCTTCATAATTTTCCAACCAAAGCATTGGTGTTTGATCGAACGATGTTCGTTCTTCAACTACTTTTACACGTAAAATTGGATCTTTAACTGTACGAATCTCAGCATGCATACCAAATCGATCTAATAGTTGTGGTCGTAATTCCCCTTCCTCAGGGTTACCTGATCCAACTAGTACAAATCGAGCAGGATGACGGATTGAAATTCCTTCTCGTTCAACTGTATTCCAACCAGAAGCTGCTGAATCTAATAAAATATCTACTAAATGATCATCTAATAAATTAACTTCATCAACATAAAGTATCCCTCTATTAGCCTTTGCTAATAATCCGGGTTCAAAAGCTTTCACACCTTCAGTTAAGGCTTTTTCAATATCAATTGTACCACAAACACGATCTTCTGTTGCACCTAAAGGTAAATCTACCATTGGAATTTTGATAAATTCTGTTTCCAATTTTTCACCTTTTTGAATCGCAGTTTTTACTTCATTTCCCATTAAATCTAAATCTGATTTATGTGAGTTAAAAGGATCATCTTTTACGATTTCAATTTCAGGAAGTAAATCAGCAATAGCTCTAATTGTTGTAGACTTCCCTGTGCCACGGTCTCCCATAATCATAACTCCCCCAATCTTTGGGTCAATTACATTCAATTGTAAAGCTAGTTTCATTTCTTCTTGGCCTACAATTGCAGTAAATGGGAAAACAGGTGAAGCAAATTTTTTTAAATCTTTTGTTACCATAACTATCAATTAAATATATAAATTTTTGATAAAAGTTTAAATTATTGGTAAAGTGTTGAGCCTAAACGAATAGCTAAAACACTTGCTAATAAAGCAGACATTAATGCAATATAAACTTGAAAATCAGTAATCATAATATTATTTTTTATATAAATTTCTAACGTAAATTGATTCTAAGGAACTAGAGCATATTAGTTTGTAACACTACCTACCCTAACAAATTATATTTAGATTATAGTTTAAATCTCTAATTTAAATATAATTTGTTACTTTTTATAATTTACCAACTTGATTTAGTAACACCTGGTAATAAACATTGGTGAGCCATTTCACGTAAAACATGTCGTGATAGTCCAAAATCTCGATAGAAGCCTCTAGGGCGCCCTGTTTTCCAACAGCGATTTCGAATACGAATTTTAGAACTGTTCCTAGGTAAACGTTGAATTTTTGAATGAATTTCTAATTTTAAATTAAAGTCGCTAGTACTATTATATTCGTCTAATAATGCTTGACGTTTTGATTCATATTTCAGGTTTAATTTAATTCGTTTTTTCTCTCTCTCAATCATACTTTTTTTTGCCATAAACTTGCCTAAATTTTCAAATGTATTTTAAATTGGAATAAATATTAATAATAAAGCTAAGAATAAATTCCGTTTCTAAACTTTCTATATTTTAGACTAATTGTATATTTATACCGTTTATATAGCAATATTTAAAATTTAGAACTTAGCAATCTATATAAATTAAAATATTAATATTTTTTAATCTTAAAAGTTATTAGTTTTACTAAGCTAATTTTGAAATATAAGTTGATTTTTTATTTGGTAAAATTGTGTACTTACTTAATAAAGAGCGGAATTCATCCCCTTCCATCGTTTCTACATCTAATAATCGTTCGACAATTAAATCAATAATTACGCGATTATCTAGAATTATTTGCAGAGCTTTTTCTTCACAATAATTAATAATTTTACATACTTCATCGTCAATTCTATCGGCGATACTTTCAGCATATTCTGAATCTTGATTCATTGTTCCACCTAAAAATACTTGACCATTAGTTTCATCTTCTAAAGCGATTGGGCCAATATTGGACATACCAAAACGAGTTACCATTTGACGTGCTAAATTTGTAACTTGTTGTAAATCACTACTTGCCCCAGTTGTAACTTCTGGATCCCCAAAAATAATCTGTTCTGCTGCACGACCACCTAATGTTGCTATGATTCTTGCTAATAGTGCTGAACGAGAAATTAAACTTTGATCTTCTTCTGGTGTAAACCAGGTTAAACCTTTTGCTGTTCCTCTTGGAGTGATTGTAATTTTTTCTACTTCATCGTGTGATTGTAGGACTGTTCCTGTAATAGCATGTCCAACTTCATGGTAAGCAATTAATTTTTTATTTTTACTGTCTTCCATTGGGGCGCCTGCAATACCACCTATAATTCGATCAATAGCTTGATTAACTTCATTCTTTGAGATTGTTGATTTTTTATATCTTGTTGCCAAAATTGCAGCTTCATTTAATAAGTTCGCTAAATCTGCACCTGAGAATCCGGGAGTCCTATTTGCTAATTGAACTAATGAAACATCTTCTCCTAAAGGTTTGTTTTTAGCATGAACTTTTAAAATACTTATACGTCCTAATCGGTCTGGTAAATTAACTGTAACTTGTCTGTCAAACCGTCCAGGGCGTAATAATGCTGCATCCAAAATATCTACACGATTTGTAGCACCAACAACGATAACACCTTTATTTTCTTTAAACCCATCCATTTCAGTTAGTAACTGATTTAGTGTTTGTTCACGTTCATCATTTCCACCACCAACACCAGCACCACGCTCTCGACCTACGGCATCAATTTCATCAATAAACACAATACAAGGAGCATTTTCAGCAGCTTTTTGGAATAAATCCCTTACTCTTGCTGCTCCAATACCAATAAACATTTCAACGAATTCTGAACCCGCTACACTAAAGAATGGAACGTCTGCTTCATTTGCAATTGCTTTCGCTAATAATGTTTTCCCCGTTCCTGGAGGCCCAACCAATAAAATTCCTTTTGGAATTTTTGCACCAACAACTGTATATTTTTCAGGTTCTTTTAAAAATGAAACAATTTCTTCAAATTCTGCTTTTGCTTCGTCAATTCCAGCAATATCACTAAAATTAATTCCCGTATCAGGGCGACGTTCAAATCGTGCTGTTGATTTACCTAAACTTAATGGTGATTGGCCTGAACCACCACCAAAATTTTCAGAATTTTGAAAGAAATAAACTAGCCCAGCAATAAAAATTAATGGTAAAAGTAAATTACTTACTATAGTAACAAAAAGATTTTTTTGTTCTGCTGGATGAGCATCAAAATCAATATTATATTCTTTTAATTTTTGTATTAATTGAGAAGCTCCTACTGGGATTTCAACGCGAATTGTTTGTGGACGGTTACCTAATTCTGGGCTAGAAGCTTGAACTATAGCATTTCGACTGTTATCGTATAAATCAACTTGTTTTACCCATCCCATTTCTAAATACTCTAAGAAACGTC
>JALLOS010000057.1:0-19631 GCA_036939435.1 Stephanodiscus minutulus
GTTGCCGTTGTTGTTGTTGTTGGCGTTGTCGTTGTTGGTGGCGGCGCGGACAATGTCCGACACGATAGCGGTCGCAGTGCGATGGGTACGACGCACGATGATGATGATGATGATGCCGTGGTCGGAGGAGGAGGACGGCGGCGGTATTGGGCCGGAAGAAGCGAGGCGGCGGGCGGAGAAGCCGACGATGATGGGCGATGCATATGGAGAAGAGTCTTACGGGCCGAATATACTAATATTATTTGCCCTTGCGCCATCATCATCTCTCGTCGCATGCATCCCACACAACATCATCATGCATGGCTTTTAAACAAAGTATTTTTTTGTGGTGGGTGGTCGGGGGGGAAATTTCGCCCCGCCACAGGGTGAGGAGGCGCGCCCCAGTCTGGCTCCTCTGCGGCACAACTGCACAGATCCAGCCGAGGATAGGCAGGCGGTAGGAGGGAGCAAACAAAAGAGCGAGATATCCTTCCACAAGTCGGTGAGCTTGAGCGAGCCGAGCGTCTGGAGTCTCACTCTCTCTCTCTCTCTATTCTGTATATTTATGGTGTAGGGCTCTCTCTAGAGAGAGAGAAAGGACAGAATGGAGAGTTAGTAGTAGCGCGCGGTTGACCTACCACTCATTCACTCCAATCAGTGTCAAATCAAGTTACTTCAACATCATCCTCGCCCCTACCTCGGACCGGCGGGCGGGGGGGGGTACATCATAGTAGAGTAGTAGGACACACGCCCGCGTTGCCGCAATAAATATCATCCGCGCGTGTTTATTATCGTCGTCGCCGAACGAAGGAACGAGGCGAAAACGAACGAAAACATGGAAGGCCTACTGTCGCGAGCGTCCGCGGAACTCGTCATCCGCTCCGAGGTGCAAGCGACGCTCGCGTCGATGCTGCACGACGTGGAACACGCGTCCGCCCTCGAATCGTCCCTCCGTCACATCGACGAGATGCGAGTGTGCAAAGATCGCCTGTCGTCCCTGGTGGCGAGGTGCGGCGACGTCGAGGCCGCGTGGATGGCCGACAGGCGGGAGAGGGAGAGGCTGGGGCGCGTGTTGCTCGGGGAGATCATTGACCTGAGCGCGAGGGTGGTGACGAAAGATGCGCGAGATGGGGAGATGGAGTCGAGGGTTCGATCGCTCGAGGACGAGAAGAGGCGTATGTTGGTGGACGACGGGAGGACGTTCCCCGTCGCGGCGGCGGCGGACGCGGCGGCGGGTCGGGCGGCGGTCGACGACGAAGGGGGGTTCGCGAAGGACGCGACAGCGGTTGGCGACGATGCCGACGATACCGGTCGCGCAGAAGGAGGGGGCGAGGCAGTATCATCATCGGACATCGCGACGACGACAACGGCAGCAACAATTAACGTCACCGAGCCGAAGGCGTCGGCGGAGGCGGATAGTGGGCCTCCTCCTCCGGCAGCAGAGCCACCCAGCATCGCAACGATGATCGTGGGAGGGGCACCTTCGACGACACCGACGACGACGACGACGACGACGACGACGACGACGACGACGACGGAGCCGAATGCTGCTGCTGCGTTGGCGTTGTTCGTACCGCACGAGCTCGACGAGACGACGTTGATGAATATTTTCGCCCACCTCGACCCACTCGACGTTATGAATTTCGCTCAAACGAACAGGGCCCTCCTGTACAAGGTGAACGTCATGTTCGGGATGGGCGTATCCGGCACCACCGCTGACAGCGGCGAGGAGGAGGGAGGGGAGGGCGGCGAGCAACGACACGATGATCACGCCGACGACGACCGACGACGGCAGCACCAACGAACGCAAAAGGGCGGCGGTCCCCCCGAGGGGGAAGATTCGGGCATCGGCGGCAACAGCGGCGCCCCCCCACCACAGCGCGGGGAGGAGCACGACGCGCAGCACGCGGACAAGGTCGGCCAATTGGTATCCATGGGCTTCGACCCCCGACGCGCAAGGGGCGCGCTCGACACCGGGGGGGGTGACATCGAGCGCGCCGCGGAGCTGCTGATCCTGGGAGCCGACGACGAGGAGGAGGAACAATGGAACCAGCGGCTGCGGGACGATCATTATTCACCATCATGCGACCTGACCGCCGATCGCGGCGGGGGGGGGACCATTGCGTCGCCTCTGCCGCCGACGTCTGCCGTCGTGCCTACTTCTGCGTCTTCCTTGCCACCGACGGTGGCAATTGTGTCTTCTTCCGGTTACTCAGCGTCCGCAGCGCAGAATGCCTCACAATCGGCGTCACTGGATGTAGCGTCCACGGCGGCTGGGCAAGCAAAATCATCGCCGAAGCTTCTTGGCATGCCAGGACCCTCGCAGCAGCAGCAGCAGCACAGGAGGCAAGAGTCGAGCACTTCCGTGGCGACCGTGGGGAGCGGGGCGAACCCTTTTTCTCAGGTCTCCTCGTGGTTCGGCGGTGCTGCGGGCATCGATACTTCCACGGTACCATCGTCGGCGCCGGCGTCGGCGTCGAATGTCGCCCCCTCCACTGCCGCCACGTCATCGCCCCCCCCGCCCGACACTTGTTCCGAAATCAAGCTCAACGCCGCCATGGCGAACAGCATGGCATCCAAGCTAACGCCCGCCGAGCTCTCCATCATCCTCCGTATGCGCGAGAAGCTGCATAAGTGCGAGGCCGACGCGATCAGGTGGCGGCACGAGAAGGAGGATGCCGAGGCCAACCTCGCGAGCGTCGAGGCCGTGAAGGAATTTTTGGTGGCGAGGGTGCGCAATACCGAGAGGGTGGTGCAAGCGCAGAAGGAGGAGATGAGGGAGGTAAGGAAGAAAATTGCTGGTGAAGGAGGTTAGGAGTTGCCGAGCCCACATCGTGGCCCTCGAAGCAGAGAGATTCGGGAGTGGTGTGATCTTCGAGTAGTACTCCACGTAACACACAAGTCGGAATGTGGGGACAATGCTGATATTCTATTTTAATTCAGGTATGAATGTAAATAATTCTAATATGCCCCTCCACATTTCCCTGGTTTCCACCTTTGCCTCATTTAGACTTCTTGGGATTCAAGCAAGGACCGCACTTGTCGGTACCCCTACTGTTGACTCCACCACATCTCGGTGTGGAGCATGTTCCCCGAGCATCTTTTTTTGCCGCAATTGCCTTTTTTCGCGCAGCTTTTGCCTCTGGCTTATCGTAGCACGAAGAGCAAGCTCCTCTTGCCTTTGCCTTCTCGTTTTCCTTAAATACCCGCCCACAAACCCTGCAATTATCACTTTTCTCAACGATGGGCTTGTGGGGCTGGTGATTTTTGCAAAACTCACCGGTACTAATTGAATATTTGCATCCAGGATATATACAGCTGCCATACTTCATGTTTCTTCGTCTATTTTCTCCTCTTGTCTCTCCTCCCCTACGACCGAGCTCATACAATGCCGATGCCGCCCCCCCTCTCCCGTGTATCCCTGTGCCTCGAGGGAGGCTAGGGCACCTCCGCGACCGCGATGACTGAACTCGGACGATGCCGATCGAGTCCCGTCCTCCCCTGTGAATCCCTGCAACTCGAGGGAAGCTAGGGCTCCGCCACGACCGCGATGACTGAACTCGGACGATGCCGTTCTTGTCCCCCCCTCGCCCGTAAATCCCTGCCTCTCGAGAGAGGCTAGGGCTCCTCTGCGTCCACGCTTAGCGAACTCGGTCGATGCCTCTGAAAATCCCTGCGCCTCGAGGGAGGCTAGAGCAGCCAAACGACCTCGCCGACCTAGCTCTTCGAATGTAATTCCCTGCGATCTGAGCACATCGTGCATGTGCATCCAGCGCTGGTCACGGAAGAAGCCAGCGAGTTCTTCAACCCTGGCAGAATACTCGAAGGTACGTATATCTTGCACATACCGTGCTCTCAAGTTATCTTCAACTAGGGTATCAAAAAAAGATGGTCCACGTGTAGGGGGTCCGGCCCAGAAAATGACATTTTTTCAAGTAGTCCAAAAATCATTTTTGAGTGTTCCAATCTACTGTTCTAGGTGCAAATATGATTCCTTAGATTTTTGTTTTCAAAAATATTGCTTGGAACCTGTCCGTTGAGTGTGTCAAACATGAAAACGTGGGATCTGGTCGGTTTAGTTCTAGGTTTTTACCCAGTTTTTAGGTAGTATGTCTCTTCTTGACACTGAATATGGTAACAATAATGATAGTACCACTTTATATTGATATAGAACAAACTGTTATACACAGCTTTATAGAATCAGAACATTGTTTAATATCTAATCACTTCCTACACTCATGCTACTCTCACTTTCACTGTCGCTAAATTCCTCCGCATGACAGTCAGACTCGTTGTTTTTGTCGTCACATTCATCATCAGAGCTGTCAATGTCAATTGGTATGTCCATCCTCCATGCACCCTCCTTATCTTTATTCAACTTTGTTGGTAAGAGTATAACCTCGGCCTCTTGAGACGTTTCCCAGCCAGTACAATCTGGGATCGCATCCCAAAGAACCCTAACAGTAGGTTTATTTCGATCTGCCAAAACCAATACAACTTTGCCTTGACACCATCTTAGTTCTGGCTCTTTTTCCCCAGCAATCTGAAAGCCAGCCAGATAATCAATGCGCTCATTGAGAAGATCGCACAGTGCTGGTCTAGCAAACGGCTGCATTGATGCATATATGCTACCCTCTCCCTTAGTCTGTCTGCTTTTCTGGATCTTGCAAGCGTTGATCTTAAATTTTTCATCGTTAGCAATATACTTTTGATCTAACTCTGTGGCACACTCCGTCTGCGTCCCTAGCGTTGGCAAATTAACTCTCTTAGGGACATTAGGCATTGGCTCTCTCGGGATCTCGTGATTCTTTTCCTCCTTGATAATATGTCGGAGATGAGCAGCTAGTTGATCTACTGTGTACTTGTGCCCATCTTTCGACCATTGGTGCCTACACCATTCCCAATTAAAACCCTTGACTCGTATCATGATATTTTCTTTCAGAGCGTGGTATTTAGCAGACTCTGATGACAATTTCCGAAGCTCCCTTGCCACACATCTGGGATCATCTTTCCAGCATGCGGGGGAGAAGTACATTTGGTGATAGTACAATGCCTCAATGAACTCTTCGGTAGCGTTTTCCAAATTCCTTTCCTTGAACATCTCTTCCTTCTCTCGCCTTGCAGTGTCTTGAGCCTGAATAGCAGCGGTGTTTTGTTTACGAGTAGACGGTGCATCTTCCATAGCAACCGAAACAATTGCTTGCCGTACATCATCAGGAAATCCGTGGAACAACCCCTGACTTGTGGCGCTCTCTTTCTTCCGTGCCGGCGCATGGTGTCGTTGTAGGTATTTATTTCGATTGATGTCGCTTACGGCAGCCGCGCTTGAAATGTTTATTCGTCCGTATTCTTGTACTTGCGCAGTAGCACCACCTAAGGCGCTTTCCGCTTCATCATTGGTTGCTCTCATTCCCAGCATAGCTCTTTTCTTCTCATCCCCACAATGATTGTAGGAATACTCGGATCTAGATTGATTGGTATATTTGTTTGTGGCTTTGGACTCATTCATCAGCTCATCACATATTGTTTTTGCTGCCGCCTCTGCCAATGTAACAATCATGTCAGTCGTTTTAATATTTGTCGGCGTCAGCGGTGAAAAGAGTTCATTCCTTAGCATTGCCATGTGTACGACCTTAGTTCCATCTTTGCGACTTCAAGCAACCACTGACATTTGCTTCTTTTTAAATGTGAGGTTCCAATAATCTTGAAACGGAGGGAGCTCCTCAACATATTCATTGAAAATGCCCATCATGAATTCATCATCAACAATCAGACTTGGGGTTGTGTAGAGTTCATTCATCTTATCGTACAAGGTGTCTATTACACGCGACATTGACATAGCTCCCCAGCCAACATCGCTTCCAAAGTCTCTAAGTTCATGCGTCTTCCCGGCCAACCAGCGGAAAGGCATGCATACCGAAATGTGAAAAATGGAAAGGAGACGAGACAGCGCAATCATTTCTGTAGATGTGAGCGCTACAAATAAATTTTGTTGCAAAATGCTAGCCATTTCATTGCTATTGCTACGGCGAGTCTTGCGTAGCATCATGTCTAAGAACTCGGTATAGTATTGGTAGTTCATATAAACTGCCATGGAACCTTCGGTGCATAAATCTTGCCTCGATCCAGCAGCACGCTCAACATGAAGTAGTAGTACCCCAGGGTAATATTCCCTTATCAATTCAAGGAAGAGCTTGCCATGTCCCTTAGGATAGTTAGCGGATAAGCTGAACTCTTTATCAACAGCACGGATGAGCGCTGACATTGACGTTGATACCCTGAGCTTGGGATCAATCTCATCAAGGCTCGTACGAAGGTAAAGATTGAGCTCCTTTGTTAACGTTTTCTCCATGCTGCCAAACCAGACATTCCGTAGGTGATTCATACAATCATAATCTAGCGCGCCAACTACTATCTCACAAAGAATACGTCGGACCTTCTGGGCTTGATTGCAGGTGTCGGTTGTGATGACTCCGCCATGTCCCAACTTCTGGATGTCAATCTGCGCTGGTAATGGAATGGAATGAGGGTTACCGGGGAATCGTTTGTCCATAACTTCATGCAATCTTAATAACCTATGTTTGAGAGATTCAACCTTCGCACACAAATATCATAGAGATAAGTAAACGCAACACAACAGATGACCTAGTCAAACATAATGTAAGCGCGTGTTCCCCTTTTTTACTATGCCGTCAGCTTGCATCTCGGAAGTCTCATCTTCCATGAAAATGCACGACAATACAACAACAGGATCAACATTTCCACTCTCGGCAAGAACACCAATAATCAATGCAGTAAATGGAATTTGACGCCGTGTAGTGGAATCAGTCCATAGTTGAGACCATTGTGTGGCATTGGCTAGTTTTATAGCCGTGATAGTTTCACCCATCACTTCAACAAGAACACGACACTCTCTCACGAAGTTGATACAAGGTAATTCCTTGGGCGCTTCAAGATATAGCGTCTCGTACACTGTGTGAATACAGCTCGGAACAGCTGATGGGCGTGTTCCATTTATCAGTAGCTCGCAAATCATAAGAACCACCCATGTTGGCCAACGGCGAGATCCGCCTCTTCTTGTTCGGTGTCCGTCATTGTCTTTGTCGTCCCATTCCTTTTTCATGACACGCTTTGTTTCCTGCGGTGTGCCCAAAATGTGCCTCATTATACCAAGATTAGTTTCTGACCGGCTTAGAGCTTTAGTTACATGCGTCAGTTCGTCTTCCTTTGCCCTTCTCGCTAGAGTTTCGTTACGCAACTTGACGAGACGGCTGTACGCGTCATCCTTGGCGGGAATGTACTTCTTGTTGACTTGACGTGTCTCTTTGTTAGCCTTGCGTGTCTCTGCCTCAGCTGCCTCGCGAGCGTTGTCCAATTCCAATATCCATTCATTGAGCTCATGAATCTCATCCTTTAATTTGTTTCGTTTTAATTCTTCTGCTGTCGCCTGGTGCCGACGTCTTGCCTTCACCGCATGATAACTGTCCCTTGTCTTGTTAAGGCTGCTTTCCAACTCACAAATCTTGTTCTGCCACTCGCTTTTCTGCTTATCAAATGTATCGTCGGCAGCATCCATCTTCTTCACTAGCTGCGCCTGAAAAGTAAAGAAGTAGACAAAAGCAAAGTAGGTCGTAGATTGCGCATGAGACAATTCGCTTGTGATTGCGCATGAGACAATTCACTTGTCCACAAGAAGAATAAAACACATATGACACGAACATACCATTGACTTGTTATGGCGATTCTCCATTTGGGTAAGATCGTTTTGGTAATCACACTTCAACTTGGTCAGAAGAGCGCTATGCTGATTCTGCAAGCGCTCAATTGACTTCTGATTGTGGGTAAGGTCCACGCTTTGCTGATTTTGCAAGCGAGAAATTGACTTCTGATTGTTGAGTACATCACGCCGTCTGGCATCCTGCAGAGAACACATAGCGCGGTCATGTTCTGCATGGACATCTTGGATCTTCTCTTGAAACTTTGACATCAATTCATTATGCTGTGCGGTTGTCAAAATAAGCAACTGTTCTATTGCCATCCTTGATTTCTTCTTTTCCATCTTGAGAGACTCCGACAACGAGCGCACACGCACATGAAGTCTTTCAGCTTTCCTTGTTGTAGTCTCGTTCTTTGACTCTAGGGACAGGATCTTGCGCTTGTAGGCAGCTGCACTATCCTTCAACATCTTGTTCTCAGCCTTGACCTCGTCCTTTGTTGGGCTATTGATAAGTGGGGTTTCAACCAAAGGCAGTGCAGTTGACGCAGTGGCGGCAGCAGAGTACACCTGAAGATTATGCGCACTGGCGTCAAGGCCAAGTGCCTCCTTCGCACGATCGAAATTGTATGAGGACAACTTCCTCTTCCTCTGCAATCTTGTTTTCTTTCTCTTTGGAGGCTGAGGAATGAACCGCTGCAAAGCGGGGGCTGGCGATTCGCGACCACGCGCCAGGAGATGGTCTCCCACCCCCCCCTGAGGAGCAGGGATGCAACCGCGCGCCAGGAGATGGCCCCCCACTCCACCCTGAGGTGCAGATGCTGGCGATTCGCGACCGCGCGCCAGGAGAAGGTTCCCCATCCCCCCCTGAGGAGCAGGGGCTGGCGATTCGCGACGCAACGCCGGGAGATGGCCCCCCACTCCCCCCTGAGGTGCAGGGGCTGGCAATTTGCGACCGCGCGCCAGGAGATGGTCCCCCATCCCCCCCTGAGGTGCAGGGGCTGGAGATTCGCGACGCGACGCGGGGAGATGGTCCCCGACCTTCCCCTGAGGAGCAGGGGCTGGCAATTCATGACGCGACGCCAGGAGATGGCCCCCCACTCCCCCCTGAGGAGCAGGGGCTGGCGATTCGCGACGCGACGCTGGGAGATGGCCCCCCACCCTACCCTGAGGAGCAGGGGCTGGCGAATGGTAAGGGACAGTTGGTTTGGGGGACATGGCAACAATAACGAGGAGGGGCGATGATTCGGAGGAAGAATAATGAGTATTTATTATGGTAGAATTTTGTTTTTAAGCACGTCACCAAGCATGACAAAAAAAACAACAAAAGGAGATCGTCACGCCATGTTGAAAGTGATTCAACATGGCGTGACGATCGCCAAATATTGATCTCATCAATGTTGGCTTCAGTGGAGAGACCGAAAATTTGCGAGCATGGGGGACCGCAAATTTCATGATGTCAAAAAAGAGGTGGCGATTTGTTGCTGGTCTGTTGGAAGTCGGTTGAGTTTTTGAAGAATTCTGGCCTCAAAAAAAAAGAGGTTCCCGCCAGAACAAAAAAAATGGAGGCGGGATCTCTGGGCTGGACCCCCTAGTACTGCGCCGGAGGTTCGTTAGCAACATGTTAATGGGTGTGGTGCCCGGTGCTAGGGGGGCGCACGAACGTATTCGGCAGTAGTCTCAAATTCACAGGTAGGTTCCATGGATCCATCACATTCCGATGCTTCAGCCGCTGTGAGACCTGTTACCTCATTGTTGTTTTATCGGGGTGATATTCCCTTGCCAGTTGCCTGCTGTAGCGCATCTCCATCTCCATCTCCGATGCACCAAGCCCAAGGTCCAAGAGTTTGAGGGCATAAGACATGCTTCGGTCCGCTTTGTTGGCAAGGACAGGGTCATTCAGCCATTGTTTCAGATCAACAACAGGTGGCATTGTGGAGGGTTGCGCATGAGGCTGTGACTGTTGGGATTCTTGCGGAGGAGGGGGGTGTCGTCGTGGTGAAGTTGCGGGCTGTGCAGCGTCTGAGTCGTCATGATCCCTGTCCACGGGGGGTGGAGCAGGCAGCACGCGAGCCAAGTGACACGGGCGCCCATGCCCCCCCACCTTCCCCCTGGGCCGTGAGCGCGCAGCGCGAGCTGGACGCATCAGCTCTAGACGAGATTTCAACTGCAAATTGATTGTTAAATCTTTATTTCTATTAGACCGACCCAGCTCCTTCACGCTAATAAAAGAGCGATTAAAAACAGGTAGAATTCAATTTTATAAAATGCCAAAACTTGAGAATCGGTCCTGGAGTAAACAATTCTTCAGCTTCTACTCTCTACATCATCAACTCCTAAAGAATCTGATTAGTATCAGTTACAGTGTCAGCCTTTCGTTTTGACGGAGTGAGGTGTGAATTCACGACTCCTTTCTCTTTGCCCGGCGATGCACTCTTAGAGTCAGAGCCACTAGCACAAGACGAAGCGGTTTGCAACGTAGGAGAAGCTGCATTTGCGCCTGGTTTTGACCGTTTTGGTCCCGGCGTGTGTTGCGGCTGCTGCATATGACCGGATATCATGAGCGTCAGCTCCTCCTTGTAGCCGCCTTCGATGTGCGGGACTAATTTTCTCCTCGCCACGTACTTCTGGAATGCAAAAGGCATGTCGTTGCCACTCATTTTTTGGTGTCGTGTTGTTGCATCCTTCGTCTGTTTTGTTGCTGCTGCGGCCGAAGGCAGTTCGGACGATGTGTCGATGGTAGATACCGAAGAAAGTTGTTCGGACGACAACCTCGCCGACGCAATCGGCGAGGAAAATGGCAACGACGAGGAATATATCCGTTCGAGATTCAGAACCTTCTTTCGGAATGATTCATCGCGATCCATGGACTCTGGGTATTGTTTTCGCTCTTTCTGTCCCAGCTCGACCAAGGGCCTCACACGGACGTAACAGCGCAGCTCCAGGCTTTCCGTGGGGTTCGTCGCCCTAATCAAAGGCAGAACCGGCAGCGTCCTTCTCAGCTGATCCCATCCCTCCTGCGATCCACTTGTATCTCTGTACTCCTCCTCGTCTTCGTGGAGGTAGGGGATGTAACTGGAGATGAAATGAAGTACCGACAACGTATATTCCTTGGAATCCATGCATGCTGGGATATCCCCCGGACGAGCCGTGAGATGAACCGATCTTACAATCTCCGCAGTCGATAGTATGGGCTCGTTCATAATCATTTGATCGGCTAACGATTCTCCCGTTGAAATAGCGTCATCGGTGACAGCCGTGGCACTGGTAGTAACTTCTTTGCCCGCGCCGCCACCGCTCGCGTCTTTCGTGACCATGGCACCACCACAATCAATTTTCTCGCAATTTTCATTCGCGTGATTTTCTCCATCCCGTGGCTTGTCGAAAAGACGTAATATCGACCCGAACAGGGAAACTCTGCTCTCGATGTTGAGCTCCGCCACGGCCCGGTCGGACAATCCCTTGATGGACACGTCCCTCATCAGCGTGTCTTCCATCATCGACGCTTGCTGCTTCCGTCGATCATCAATGATCAACGCCGCCGATGACGATGGGGTCGAAATTATTCCCGATGATGCCAATTTCGGCGTCGATATGTCGAGGTCGTCGCCGAACAGTGCATGGAATATTCGTTTTTCGCTGACATCCTCCTTCCCTTGATTATTATTTTTGTCGTCTCGTACGTACGCCTTGATGGAGTCGAGGCCGGACAATGGCGCAACACCACTCACACAATTATTCGAGGCGTTGTTAATGGCAGAAATGACCATTTGGGACTCATCCCCCCAACTGAATGGTTCGGCGGATTTGATGCCAAGGCGGGCAAGCACTTCATCGTCCGAAAGGGCCATGCTACTAGATGATAATACTGCGCCCTTGTTGTACTGCGCCCTGTTGTGGTTTAGAGGTCGCGGTCGGCTATTGCCGATGATATGATTGTATGGTACCATACATACTCTTAGCGTATCGTACATTACGCGCACCCATAATCCAGAAAAAAATCCAGAATTCAGAATTCACGGCTGAGAGAGGCGATGCGTCCCGTCCTACGAGCCTCCTCCACCGCTACTCTCCTCCTCCCTTGCCTTATTCTCCAGACCCGCGCTCTCCCGACCACCACCGCATCAGCCATGTCCACCACCTCCCCCGCGTCGCCGTCGTCAAACAACGGCAGGCACATCATTTCCGTCACGGTTTTCAGCGACCTCGCCTGACCCTGGTGTTACGTCGGCCAGAAGAAGCTGGATGCCGCCGTCGCCGCATTCCGATCCTCCTCCTCCTCCTCTGGCGGCAGGCCGCCCATCGTCGTGGAATGGAAGGTACGAGGCAACCCGATATAGGATATTATTGTTTTTGCCTTCATATATTTTTCTTGACCTNGAGAAGGAGGATGCCGAGGCCAACCTCGCGAGCGTCGAGGCCGTGAAGGAATTTTTGGTGGCGAGGGTGCGCGATACCGAGCGGGCGGTGCAAGCGCAGAAGGAGGAGATGAGGGAGGTAAGGAAGAAGAGTTTGGAAGATCAAGAGGTTATCGTATTCTTAGACGAGAGGGTGAAGGAATTGGAGAAGGCGGTCGAGGAGTTGAAATTAAAGGAGGCGACGATGAAGAAGGAGTCATCGGATATCGCGAACAAGAATGAGAAGAAGTCGCGCGTGCTTTCGGATATGTTGAGGTTCGAACGTGAGCAAGTAGCGGCGAATGAGAATGAGTGGAAGAATGCGAAGAAATTGCTGGTGAAGGAGGTTAGGAGTTGCCGAGCCCGCATCGTGGCCCTCGAAGCCGAGATCGAAGGCTGCTCGCAGCAAAATGCTCAATTGAAACGTGGACTTATAGCACTGCAATCATCAGGTTCTACGTCGCCAGGGAAGAAAAGTCTAAAAAGTATGGGTCATTCGAATAAAGGCTCTAACTACTAAGTAGATCTGCCGAATTTCGTTTGTTTCCATACCATGGGAAAGAGTTGCCAAACGAGGAAAAAGCCAAGATCCAACTTGAGCATTTGTGAAAACGTAAGTAAAGGTAGAGGGACAGAAAGTAACTACTGTGATCTGCCCTGAGCCGTATGAACTCCCTGAATACAACGATAAACACATTAGTGGTAATCTCCATTTGGCACGGCTACTTCGCTGCAGCAATTCGTGGTGGGGAGGCAATCCGTAGAAATCGTCGCACGAAAGCGAGCTTATCCGATTGACCATCGATGGTATTCTTTTTTTCAATTTCAGCAACGGCAGCGAAAGTATTGAAAACCTGCTCAAGCGATGTTTGGGAAACCCCGTACTCGTCAACTTTGAGTTTCTCCTTGTGTTCTTCGATGTTGGCAAAGACAGAGGAGATGGTAACACCCTTTGATGCTATTTCATATCGAAGCTTCACACCCTGACGTTCCCGTAGAATGGCCGAATTGTATGAGCCTTCGAAGAAATCAACAAGTGCCTTAACGCGAAGCTCCTCTGCACAAAAACCAACCAACTCGGCAACGCAGACACCGACTGGTGAGCTGGCAACCTTGAAGATTGAGTATCCATTGGG
This sequence comes from Stephanodiscus minutulus, assembly GCA_036939435.1. Classification (NCBI taxonomy): domain Eukaryota; phylum Bacillariophyta; class Thalassiosirophyceae; order Thalassiosirales; family Thalassiosiraceae; genus Stephanodiscus; species Stephanodiscus minutulus. The sequence goes on from JALLOS010000057.1 coordinate 13,227, forward strand.
ATTGTCCGGGTTGATCATCTTGGATAAATAATCATCTCCGGTGAGCTTGATGCACATTGCCTTCGCTTGATCGAGGTTGAGGCTGGTATCGGCTGCCAGTTTGTGTAAATCAACCGCTTCGAGATCCGTACCAAGTCCATTATTGTTGCTGTTGCCAAGGATTAGGCGTGTGGCTTCGAGCACGTCAACATCTTGATCCAGAGGATGCTTCACCTTCATTTCAATTTGGTAGCCCTCACCGAAGCGGGACTTCAAGTGCTGCGCCGAACCCAGACATCGAAGCCTTCCGCCTGCCATGATCCCAATTCGGGGGCACAATGCTTCACACTCTTCCATTGAATGAGTTGTCAATATTACTGAAGTTTTACTTTCCGCCATATCACTTCTGCCTTGGACCATTGCAGAAATAACTTTCCATAGATCCCTTCGCGCAACAGGATCCATGCCGGTTGATGGCTCGTCCAAAAACACAATCCGCGGAGCACCAATTGTCGCAATTGCGACTGATAATTTTCTCTTCATTCCTCCACTATAAGTGGAACTTAATCGGTTGCCGTCAAATTCGCTCAAACCGACTTCGTTTAGTTTGGCAGAGACCACTTCTTTCAGTAGGTCACGCCTAACACCTTTGATGACAGCATACAACTCTACATGCTCCGCCCCTGTCATGTTTGCAAAATGCGCGTCGAATTGGGGGCAATACCCAATAGTACGCCGAGTCTGATCAGGTTCATTACTAACACTGAAACCGGCCAGAATAGCATCACCGCTGCTGGGCGGAAACTCGGCAGTCAACATTGCCATGCAAGTTGTCTTGCCTGTCGAATTGGGGGCAATGCACAATAGTACAACAAGTTGGATCAGGTTCATTGCTAACATTGAAACAATTCGGATCATCCTCGCCCCCGCAATTCAACCTCCCCTACTGGGGTCTTACCTGCACCATTGATTCCAAGTAGACCAAAACATTGCCCCGCAGGAATTCCCAGTGACATGAAATCAACAGCTTGCTTTCCATTTGGATACTGTTTAGAAAGCGCATTCAAGACGACGAGGTCTTCGTTTGCCTTCCCGCTTCGAACCCGTTCGTTCTCAACGATTACATCGTCATCATCTTTTGCGGAATGAACGTGTGTGGCGTCAACGGTCTTATCCAGGAAAAGCCATCGAAAGGTGAGAAAGTCAGTCATCTTCTTTAACAGAATCGCCGTGCTTGGTTTAGCTGAAAGAATATCTATCAAGATAGTCAACGCGACAAACGCAACGCTTTCAATTCCAAGAAAAACAACTTCGTACAAAGCTATTGCGGGAGACCACGTGTCGAGAGTCTTTTGCTCGATCAACTCGAAGAAATTGGCGTTGATCCTGAAATGTGGTTGTACAAAAGGCGAATAAAATGTGTTAGACAATGGAGCTGAGCTGGGTAAAGAAGAGTAACTAAGGTAATATAACCCTCACGTATATAACAGTCCTTTCCCAAGACAAAAGGATGGAACGAGTCGAAGAATCCACTCGAGAGCAATCGCTGCATTTTTCAAGTTTGGCTTTGGATTGGTGAGATCAGCCGCAATCACCCTTAGAATGAAACAAATTAAAGGTCCCGCCATCCCGATGAAAAAATTGAAGACGATGACAAATAGGTTGGCCATGGATGGAGATTTAAAGAAGAAGCAGACGATGTACGTAAACCCAGCCGCCGCGGGCCCAAAGAGAATTAGTAAAGAAAAGGTTGTACTTGCAGCTTGACGATCACTCGTGATAAACGATTCTGAAAAAATGGAAGATGACAGATGGGCCAATTGATGAGTCAAAGCTTGGAGAGCCAGACACTAGAAAACATAGCTACTTACCGATATCAAGACGATACATCAAGATTATCACCGTCCAAAGCGGAATCTGATAATTCATTACATCCCAGAGGAATGTTGACAGCCAGTACGCCGACGGTTTCACGCCAGAGACTGTCTGTAAATGACGAGCTTTTCGTTCCCTCTCATCGACAATAAATGTTGCAAAGGATCCTGCAATGAAAGGGAATGACAGCACTAGCAAAAACCACGCTGCGAACGAATTCGAGGCCAGCGTGTATTGTTTCTCGGCTGAGGTAATTGGGAGAGGCCAAACAGATACAGAAATCTTGTAGTCAGTACTGTTGGTATATTTTCGCATCAATGCTTCGTCGGCAGTGGCTTGGTAGAGTAAAGAGCTGTGGAGGGACGTGAAATTGTAGCTACCAAGAAGGGGGGTAAGCTTAAACTGCGAGATTCTCATTCAGGAGATGCGAAAAGAAAAGAAAGGCAAAGTTCGGCTCACTTTACGATGTAGCCGATACCTACAAAGTTGGCACATTGCTCCGCCGTCCTGTAGCTGCCAGGTTTTGTCAGGCAAGAATCTACCACGAGATCATCAAAGGAAGTGCCGTTTGTTGTGATGCTACCTTCCTCGTGAGTGAAGAAAATTCCGCCGTATAAAGAAGCACCAAAGTCGTCTGACATGTTATGAACGCTCTTTGAACTGCTCGTGACTTCAGACACAGCAGTTTCTACACCAAAAGCACCCCACTGGTTTGTCCGATTGATAATGCTGGGAGAGTCTCGAATTGTACATTTATTTATGGTTTTGTTGCCATCCTTGACTGCACTGCCCACACGTGCATTAGTTCCGCAAAAGTGATACAATTCCGACTTGTTCGATACCGACGAGGCCGAGATGCCCTCTGTCGCATCTGACACAAAGTACCTTCCGTAGACACATTTGCCCGGTTGGCACTCATACTCGCCTACGAAAAATTGATTGCCAGTATGGGGATGAGAGAAGGGAATGCATACATAATTAATAAATGGATGTAACAGCTTACCCGGTTTGTTGAAAGGTATGGGGTTTCGTTGAAGAACGATTCCTGGATTATTTTGATCTAGGGACAGGGCTAACGAAGGGAAGTTGGGACTCCGCCTGCCAGTGAAGTTCACAACAAGGAAACCCAAAAGAGGAATAATGGTAGGGAGAATCGTCGAGCAACACCTTTGTTGGAATAAAACAAAACAGCACAATCTTAGAATGGCAGGTTGCGATATAAGAAGGGTTACGCCAATACCAAACTATGCTTACCACGCTTTCTTGTCCCGCTTGAAGTTCTTCGCCCGCTTTGAAAATAATGCCTGGACATGACGATTGAATCGGCTGCATTCCCCAATTGTGCTCAAAGGGTCATTCAGAATGCTTCTTGGACCTACCTCACTCATTTCCTTGGCAGTCGTTACTTTGTTTGTCTCGGAAGAGGTATGTGGACCTGCATCGCCACGAGCAACCAATAGAAATACCTCGTCCAGAGTTGTCACACTCACTCCGTATGTTTCAATGCGATGCTTCTTGATTTGCTTGTCCAGCATCTTAAACATTCCAACAAATCGAGCAGACTCTCCGATCGGTAACTGAAATTTCATTTCAGTGCCAACGTTGCTCAACATCGACGCTGAAGGCACTGCTCCTTTCACGATACCCTCGATGACGCCATTCAAATCCATTCCTACGCAACATTCATCCTCCTTGCTCTCTTCTTCTTGAGTCAAAGGCTCTTCTTCTTTCTCTACCGCTTCCTCGCCACCATTTGAATTCTTAATTATCGTTAGTTGATACCCAACACCAAACTTACGTTTCAGGAACAAGCTACTCCCTACACATCGGAGTTGACCCTCTGCCATGATGGCGATCCTGACGAATCATGGGAGAATGAATGAGATACGTGACATGGTTGACTTCCAACACTCCAAGTTGAGGACAAGGCTCACCTGTCTCCCAAAAGGTCCGCTTCATCCATGAAATGAGTCGTGAGCACAATTACCCGGTTCTCGCGGTATTTACGAATGACGTTCCAAGTAAAACGCCTCGCGAACGGATCCATGCCGCTGGTGGGTTCGTCGAGGAAGACAACTTTTGGATCGCCACAAAAAGCAATCGCGACAGATAACTTCCTCTTCATGCCTCCACTTAGGTCCTTCGCAAAGCTCTGCCTCTTCTCCGACAGAGCTACGTCGTCAATCGCTGTCAGTACTGCTTTGTTGCACTCGTCTTTCGACTTTTTGTCATACAAACCCTTGATCTTGGAGAAAAATATCACGTGCTCCATCACGGTAAGCTGTGGAAATAAAACATCTTGCTGCAAACAAACGCCAACGTTTTCGCGTAAAGATGCTAAATCTGTTCGAATGTCGTATCCCGCGACTGTTGCATATCCTGACGTTGGTGGTACAAGTCCGGTCAACATGGCGATTGTTGTTGTCTTACCAGCACCATTGTGCCCTAAAAGGGCAGTGATTTGACCGTGATGCATTGACAGATTCAAGCCGGAGACGGCTGTCTTCTCGCCGAACTGCTTTCGAAGTCCGTGGATATGCACTCCCAAGTTGTCTTCTGATGTTTGCTTCGTCACACTCTCGCTCGTGTCCTCAATGGGTACATGTGCATCTTCAATCGTTGTTGTAGGTTCATTCGCTACCACCTTCCTCGTCGGGAACCAATATTGTCTTGTAAATGGGAAATACCACTTCAAAGCAGTCCCATACTCTCCTCTGATGATTCTGTTCAAGTACCAACATACAAACCCCCACAGAATGGAGTCGAAGAGCAGCATGGACAGTGACGAGGCAAATGTGTAGCCGGATGGAAATTCCGAGCTCCTCAAAGTCGTTGATTGTACGCCTACCCCTGAGTCCTCTAGGTATCCCATCATAATCAAGCCATACGTGTAAGCAGTTACTGGATGCAGTGACATTAGTGCGACAAGTGTTCGATCGCCGTTTTGATAGTCAACCGTGGAAGGCACAAAGTATCCAACAAAGAAAAGCATAATTCCTATCAACGTAGCCTTCGTTGCTTTAGTAGAAATGGCAGCAATCAAGAAGCAGAAGACTATACATGATATGAAAGTAAGCTGCCAAAACACAAGTAGCCACATGAAATTACTGGTCGAATACAGTAACTTGGTGAAGACAGCTGTCAAGATGCCGGACGGTGCAAAAAAGGCATAAAATGATAGAAACCAAGACCAGCCGATGTCGCATTCAGTGACGGACTTTAGATCGTGGAGGAATATTCCATGTTCAGTTGTCAAGAGTCAGACGAGGAAAAGGTCGCACGAGATATTTCATTACTCACCATCATTTTCATGAGTTCTTTCTGGCGAAGTTCTTTTTCGAGCACGACGGATCGTATTGTAGATGACACCGGATAGAGAAGTCCCAGTGTGAATAGCAGTGGCGCGAATGGGCCGATGCTACCGTAGAATCCGCTCTTCGTGTACTCTTTGGTGGGGAAAGGGAGAAAGACAGCTCCGTTCTCGGAGACAGTGGCATTGGCACCACTGTCGCTCAAAATCCAATCATCTACGAGCCGTTGAATGGTGACCGCCCCATTTAGAATATACTGCCCTGTGCAAGACCCGCCATATTTTCCCATTCTGGGCCCGCCTCGTGATGAACATGAGCTGCTATCCTCTCTTTGGAAAGGAGAAAACACACGCTGGGTGGTCGGAGTGGTCTTTGCCGCAGGTCGAGACGATTGCTCCGCAGAATTGAAATTGGTTGAATTGGTACGGATTGTATACTCGTAGGATTTGCTGTCTTTTCCTCCGCTGAAGACTACGGCAATAGCCACCTTTGGAAAGTATTGTCCATCCCGCCATTCACCGTAGCTTTCAGAAGTTACATAAGATTGCAACGCATCGTTGCTGTCAAATATCTGGAGGAAGTCATGTTTGAACGGAAGTGCGCTGCTGTTGGTAAGTTGAGGATACCTCTTCTCCACGTAGTCCTTGAAGCTCAGCATTCGTTGCAGATCAACCTTAACCGCATTCATGGGGGCTAATGCAAAAGTTTTGTACGTGCAGAAGTCCGTCGCATCCTCTCCTCTTTCCCTACACGCTTTAGAATTGCAAAACACGAATGGCACCGGCCAGTCTCGGTAGTCAAGGCCACTAATGGTCATGGTGTTAAGACCTAGTAGTTTTGCTGCCGATGTTGCTGTCGGATCATCCACGCAGACACGAGCAGCTTGGATTGCCGTTGCGTAGTCATGAAACGAAAACGGGATGATGACATCGCCCCCCCCTGGATAGCTTGCGGGGACAACGACTGCGTTCAGAGTAGAGTTGGGATCCGACTGCAAATCGAGTTTGATAAACCAGAGAACCGCCACGCAGAGTGCTGGAAGGAAGAATTCTATCAGCTGCATTTGGGGATATGAACGATGACGAGGCAGCATATGATTTCATAAGTGGGACGAAAAAGAGAAATCGGGATTCAGTCACGCCAAAGACAAGAGGCGAGACCGAAGCGAACTCACCGATGGCAGCCAGCGCCTCTTCCGGTAGATTGCGTTGCGCCACAACAATGCTTGGAACGATCGGCT